>CANYBF011451444.1:0-15060 GCA_948192965.1 Dalechampia spathulata | reverse complement strand
TGTTATAATATTAAATGGTTTAATTATTTACTAAAGAAACGGTTTTGTGATATATTTATTTTTGTTATATATATATACAAGTATTTTATCAAATAAGTAGGTAAAGAAATAGTTGAACCTTTGATTCAAGTCAAACTATTATTTCAATAGATAATTAGGATAATAGTTGTAAGGTATTAAATAAAAATCAAATGAGTTAATTTAAAAAGTTAGTATTAAGAAATGAACCAAGAATGCTCGTGATTTACATTATAATTAGAAATATTGGAAGATTAAAAGATGAATTTAAGTACTAATAAAGATTAATATTGATTATGAAATAAGTAAATCAGTGGAAAATATTCACGTAACACCGAAGGATATTAATAAAGGGAAGGACATACCAGGTTTGTGCTAGATTATATAAAGTCCTCGATCATTAAATGATCAAAGGGACGAAAGTAGGGTAATGCAATAGCATTATAATAATTTAATTTAATTATGCATTTTATATTTATCATGAACATAAGCATTTATCATAACATGACATAACATGACATGACATGGTGACATAAGGAGAAAATAAATATGATGTGATATGAGAACAGGGTTAAATGATCATGTTGGGCAATATGATATAAATTCCTACGGGAATAAAAGAATATTTTATTATGAGATAAATGAAATGAGATTGAATTTAAATGAGCTCATATGTTTTGAAATAAATTGTAGTGTAATGGAAGACCCAGTAAATGCACATTAAAGAATATGATGAACGAAGAGTAAGAGGGAGAATGCATAGCATAAATGCATTATCATATACACACTGTTCATAATTCATGATATATGATATTCTATGATCTAATTTCATGATATGATAATGTAACTATACTGGGATAATAATTCTGATTTAAAATGTTATTATAGTCGTGCTAAATATTGCATACTTTTATGACATGTATGAAAATAAAATATGTTTGTTATTTGGCATGTTAGACACAATGATTTCTTGGCATCATCATTTTATGAAATGCAAATGCTTAAAATTTTAACTAGCACCACTGAGTTTATTCTCAGCGTTTGTCAATTGATAAACGTATGATCAAGCAAGGTTGCAGAAATGGAACCTCAGTAAAGTGGCTGGACATATCAGCATTTTTTTGGTAAATGCTTTAAGTATTTTTTTTATGGACTTCTACCATTATAAATTATCATGCAACTATTTAAATAAAGAACTCTAGCATTCAAATAAGTTAGTTTGGCAAAATTAAATAAATGTAAAATGATAAAGATGTGTAAATTATAAATATAATGTGTGATATAAAATAATAAACGAATTGAATGATTGTATAATGCATCTTAGTATGTTGTAAAAGAAATTTATGGTATGTATAAGATCCTTTGTAGGATAATTATTAATTTTCTTGATTAGAAAATTAATAGTCATTCTACGAGAGCATGTTACGCAGCCGGAAGACGTGACAGCGCCGGTTTCTGCTGGAGCCTAGAGCGAGGCTTGCGAGGCTCACAGACCAGGGATCACACTTGGAGCAAAAGCGTAGTCTTCTCAAGGGGCTACCTCGGGGAATGATACAAACTTAAAAGAGTCGTAAAAGAGTCACCACCGGATGGTTTTGGTTTAGTCTAACCGACCCATAGCTTGAGTGCTAGTTAAACCCTTTCGAGATTGGGTTTGGGTGGTGGAGATTTATTTCTATGAGTTTCCAAAATCAATTTTACCATTATAGTTGGAGTTAATTATCCTAAGGAGACAAGCATACAAGCGTATATGGTTGCACGTAGAATGACAAATAATGCTATATGGCATTTTGGATGACATGGCATATGCATGGCATGTGACGTGATGACATATTAAAATGACATGGCATATGCATGACATGATATAATAATTCATAGCATAATAAAATGACATAGCATATGCATGACATGGTATAGTGATGCGTGAGTGAATTGGCATTTTACGTGGCATGTGGCGTGGTATATGATACGACATGGTATATATGGCATGGCATAATGGCATATGACATGATGGTAGCATGTCATATAGCATGGCATATAACATGGCAAGTTGCGTGTATTGCGTTGCGTATTAGTGTGTGTTGGCGTATTTGAGTTGTATTGGCATACAAGATAATTATGTTATGGCATGGCATATGCATGACATGGCATGGAAGTGTGTGATGTGGCATATGACATGGAATGTGACATGATATGACATATATTTGAGCAAATATAATAAACCATCCACGAATGAAAAATAAAGGCCGATGAAAGGGATCGAGGAATTAGGGGATACACACGAGATTTTGGGGAATTATTACAAAATAATGAATAATTCTATCCTATTACACAAATCTCCATGCATACAATGTCTTTGGGACATTAAGTAATGTCCCCTCTTCCTTGGGTATTTTTTCGCCTCGGGTAGCATGAGCCAAAAAATGCATGAATGGATGTTATGCAAAATAAACACCATAAATTTATTAGTAGCAAATGAATTTAGGATTTATTTGACTAGTCCAATGCCACATGAAAGCATGAACCAAGAGTCAAAATCCAGCAATTTTTGGCAACAAATCATGCAAATTTACATGAGTCAGATCGTGAAAATTAATAAAAATAAAATAATTTTAAGTAAAAGTATTTTTGTTTGATCATGGAAAATCAAATGGAAGTGCTAACATCACTTGGAACAATTGGAGATAGCCACTCAACCAATTTGAATCCAATCCTTTCAAAAAGATCACATTTTTACAAACCAAATAGGCATTTTATAGTGAAAAATTAATTTTAAGGCCAAAATTAATTAAACGTAATTAATTTATGATAGATCCAATACACTTGAGCTACTGTGAAGCATCAAATACCACTGAAAAAATCAAATCGGGTTGAAAAATGATTGAAAAATCCAATTTTTTGAAAATTTTCTGGAGAACATGCGCTCGCACATAGTGTTATGTGTGTAGCACATACCATGATATGCGCCACACATCAGGAGTTAATCCACAAGAAAATCAAATCTATCGGTATAAAAGTGATCTACAGATTAAAATAGACAACTTTAATAAAGATAGTACCTCATTTTGAGCACGGATCGGCCTCCAAATTGCAAATCAAACAAGTAAATGCGTATTAACTTGAATAATTAATTTTAATGGTAAAATCAATTAGATCTAGACAATATTTGATAGATCTAGAACACTTGGGATATGAACAAGCCCCAAATGCTACTAGAAGAGTGAGATCGGGTGAGAAAATGAAGAAAAACTGCATTTCCGGGAAATTTTAGGGTCTATGTGCACCATACATAGGCTGTGTGTGGCACACATAGATGAAGGTGTGGCACACATAGCAAGAAAAATCAGAGAAAAGTGAAGTTTTTCAATAAAAACTCCAGATCCGGGTCAAATCTGAGAAGATCTAAAGTGGAAAATGCATTTTTGACATGTAGATGAGCATCCAACTTGAAAAATTAATTTTTAAAGCTAAAAATTAATTAGATTTGGAGAATATGTGATAGATATAGAACAACAGAGGCATGGGAAAGCCTCTGATGAAGCTAGATTCATCAGATCGCGGAAGAAAACGAGTGAAAACCAAAGAAAAATGGTATTTTCTGGAAATTTTGGGGCTATGCATATAGCCCTATGTGCACTACACATAGGCTGTGTATGGCACACATAAGGTTATATGCGCAGCATATACCTTGCAGAATAGTGATAGAATGAAGGTTTTTGGCAAAAACGTGAAATCTAACTTGAATCTAGGCAGATTGAAGCTAGATTTACATAGTTTTAGCTATAAAATAGCATTAGCAACCAAAACCCAACATGATTGAAGCCAATCATCCTTTAGGAATGCTTTGTTCAGATCCCTGTAGTCTATGTAGACTTTGACCATGCCGTCTTTCTTGGGAACTGTAACTACATTGGCCAACCATTTCGGATAATTGACCACTTCAAGGAATTTGGCATCCAACTGCTTCTGGATATCTTCCTTAACCTTTTGAGCCCATTCTGGTCGGAGGCGGCATAGCTTCTGCTTAATTGGCTTAAACCTAGGCTTAGTCAGAATTATATGTTTTGCAATAGTTCTGTCGACACTTGACATGTCTTCATAGCCTAGAGTAAAGGCTTTTACATGCTTTTTTAGTGTGCTGATTATTTCTGTTCTCTCTTCAGAGGTTAAGTCTGATGCAATCTGGAGTAAACATGGCCTGTCATCTATGTTAATGTTAACATTTTTGATGCATGATGCGTTAATATCAAAAATGCTCGTGTAATGCTCATGTTCATGCACAATGCCACCAAAATACACATTGTAAACATAAGCAAAGTTGTTCTTCATTGCATTATATTTAGATGGAATTACATCATCATCAAATAAAATAGAAATTGGGACATCAGTGTCCTCATACAGCAATTCCTCAAAAGTGCTATCCACCAGCGTGGCTATATCTTCATAGACCTTTGGTAGCAGTAGGTCCTGCATGTCCAAGTTCTGTAGCTTGGCTCCCAGTGTGGCGACTATAGTAATTTCTAGCTCTAGACGGCCAGTGGTGAGATTAGGAATATCACCAAAGATTTAGAAAGCTTCATTAGGGCTAATGGTGAAAGAAGCAGCAGTCTTTCCAGCTATTGCCAGGGCTGACAGGTCACAGACATCGCCAAAGATGGTAAACTACTGATCAAAGAAATTATCCGAGTTAGGCAACTCAGAAGCATGGTCATGCTATGTCTCTCCTTGGATGAAGAGAACCATCTTGCACTCTTCTGGCTTGTCTGAAGTGTAGGGATCAAACCCAATGCAGTACCTTTCTTCCTACATGGCTGTAGGAATATCGAACTCTATTAAACCTTGCTGGTACTAGCCTAAACCCATGCCAGGCATAAAGTTCATCAGTTACATCATCCTCTCCATAGCGAGAATTGGTTGGTACGAGTATGATTCAGGTTCTTCGATGGTAGTGATCTGAAACCCAGTCATGAGAGGGACATCTTCCCTGATGCAGGCTAGAGTAACCTCATCATTAGCAGTAATAGTAGCAACACCTTCATTGTGTGGGAACTTGATCTTCTGGTGCAAGGTGGATGGCATACCTCCCAGGGGATGGAACCACGGTCAGCCCAACAGCAGAGCAAATGACACCGGTATGTCAAGAACTGTAAACTCCATGACTAATTCGATCGGCCCAACAATGATAGTGGCAGTGAAGGTACCAGTAACCTCCCATTTAGACTCATCATAAGCTTTGATGATAGTCTTGCATGGTTTCAAGTTTGAAATTTGAACCCCAAGCTTGGGCAAGACATTGAGAGGATAGACATTGATGCCGGAACTGTCATCCACCATAACATAGGGAATGGAGAAGTTCATAATATTCACCCTAATGAAGAGTGCTTTGTTGTGGCAGATTCCCTCGGCCGGTAGATCCACATCAGAAAAAGTGATCATATTGGATGGTAATTCCCGATTCTCATGTTGAAGGTAGAAGCGGATGGAGAGATTCTCATGCTTGAGAGTGCTTCGATGATGGCCCGTCGGTGTTGCTGGGAGGATAGCGCCAAGTCCTAGATGCTAATATTAGCTTACATCTTCTTCAGCTACTTGACAACAACATTATTAGGCTGGGTAGTTTGATCAGCTGGTTGTGGAGCTAAAACCTTGCTTGGACCAGCCTCATCCCTAGCAGGTCTAGCCTTGGTCAGCTTTTTAGAAGCTTCTGGCTTCTTCCCAAGGTCAGGAGGAGTGAACACCTTACCGCTACAAGTCATATTGCGGACTCAAGAGGATATCTTATTAGCACCTAATCCTTTATATTGCTGGGGCAATTTTGGTGGTAGCTTAGTTGCCTTAGAGGTCTCGGCTGACTTACCCTTCTTTGAAGCTTGATTCTGTGATGATTCAGACTTAGTGGAATCCCAAGTAGCTGTTGACTCATCATCTGAGCTGTCGTACCATATGTCAATGGCACCAATGTCAAATCTATCACTGGGTCAGAAGGTGATAGCAAATAACTGAGCAATCCTCTCACTGCCAAGGGGAGAAAAGGAGTTAAGAACCAGGGATTCTGGCAACCCCGATTGGAGCATGTAGGTGCGGTTGTCTTTGTGGTAGTTAGGTAACAGGTTTGTTTTGGTTGATGATTTGGATTTTTCAAGGTCTTCAATCTCACCAGAGTCAATGAGATTCTGAATGACCAGTCTAAGGGAACGACAGTCATCAGTGTTATGATGTTGGTGATAGTGGTAGTAATTTTGGTATTTTGAAGTTTGGTTCAAGTGGTTTGATAAGTTTTGCTTTGAGGAGGCGTCCAAAAACCTTAGAAAGTGGCATTCCAAGATCCGAGAACCTCTGGGATGGAGTAGTGTTTCAGAGTATGGGGATTGGTGTTTGCAGGGCGTTAATGTAGTGGGGTTTATGTTGTGTCTGAGTGTATGTGGTGGTTTTAGGTTTCACGAAGGAAGGCTCCTTTTTCGTCTCCTCAGTTTGCTCTATCCGTTGGCTAATAGAGTTGATGTCTTTGAAGGTGTGGAATTTCTGATACTCTAACTTATCCCAGTAGAGTGGTAGTGACCCCATAATAAGCTTATGATCCTGTCAAATTCAGATGGTTTTTGTCTGATCAGTGCAGCTTTGTCCATCCAGTAACTGAAATAATCCATAAAAGAATCATTGGTTTTCTGCTTAACCATTTCCAAATCCATCAGGGTTACATCAAATCAGAACTTGAACCCATACTATTTATAGAAAGTAATACAAAAAGGCTTCCACTCGATCGTGGTTGCCTTGTTCAAACTATGATACCAGGCTAACACTGGTCCCTCCAGTGAGATGAAGAACAATCGGACTATCTGATCATTCGACAAGTCTGTAGTGTTCATCATCATAGTGTAAAGTCTTTATATGATTTTTTGGGTCCCTAACTCCACTGTACTCGGGAACATCAGGGAGCTTGAACTTAGTAGGAAGCCCTTTGATAGCTCGGATAGAGAACTCGTTGAAGTCCAGGTCAGACCCCATGCCTTTGGTCTTCATGATAGTCTATAACTATTCTATCTTCTACTCCAAGATAGTGGTCTCAGATTTCCGAACATGATGCATATGGAGTGAGACATCATTATCAGTCTCCATATCATATAGATTGACACCCTTCCCCTTTTCCTTCATTGGAGCTGTTGGGGTGATGAATTCTGTAGGACTAAGAGCCTCCCGGATCTGTTGTTGCAGAAGAGTCTTGAAGTCATCATTCATGAGCTTGGCCACTGACTGGTCAATGAGTTTTTAAACTGTAGCAAGCGTGGCCTCATCTAGTATCGAGGTAGCAGGGTCAAATGATGATGTAACATTCCTGGCATACTGAGAGTCTGACATAGTCTATATATGATAGAAAGAGTTAGTATGAATGCATGAGTATGCACATGCAGTTGTATATGGTGCACGTGATGCGACATGTAGGATGCATGCGTTACCTATGCTAGGAAACATCCGATGTTATGGCTGTGATAAAGCGAGTTAGTATGCGGATGCGTGGGTGCACATGATGCGTCATGTAGGATGTATGCATGTCCTATGCTAGGAAACATCCAGCATTATGGCTGTAAAAGGAAATCCTTTAGAAGATTGCATGAGTATGCATGTATGTGTGTTTGGATAGAAAACATGAAATGGTTAGTGAACATGTAGCACACAGCAGTACTCCCTGCCACCCTTATACCTCCATGAGAATTGGTCAGTTCAAGTTCTCCTTTCTTAGGTGGGATACTAACTCAGAGTTACACTAGGAACTTGAGGTGCGATTCTCTCAATAAGGCAACCAAAAGGGTTGATCATTGCCCAATCATATGAAAGATTACAGCAAAAACTTGACAGCATTTCAACCTAGCCATATTGCTATGATAAGAGAATTCTGGTAGAATTGGCATGAGGTTATGCAACCATACAGAATCATGAAAGGATTCCGACTCTTAGTAGGGCAATACAGGCATGATCATATTGTTATGATAAAAGTACACTCGTGGGATAGGCGTGAGGTTGTGCAACTATATGGAATCATGAAAGGATTTTGACTCTTAGTAGAGCAATACGGGCATGATCATATTGTAATGATAAGAGTACACCTATGGAATAAACGTGAGGTTGTGCAACCATACAGAATCATGAAAGGATTCTGACTCTTAGCAGAGCAATACGAGCATGATCATATTGTTATGAAAAGAGTACACCCATGGAATAGGCGTGAGGTTATGCAACCATAAGGAATCATGAAAGGATTCTAACTCTTAGCAGAGCAATATGGGCATGATCATATTGTAATGATAAGAGTACACCCGTGGAATAAGCATGAGGTTGTGTAACCATACGAAATCATGAAAGGATTTTGACTCTTAGCAGAGCAATATGAGAGAGGGAAATAGGCTGGGTCTATGCAAATCCGATGATATGATAAGGCAAAGATCCATATAGCATGCAATAAGGGTCCTAGTTTGGAATATTGCTAGGTTTACTACATTGGCTTTAGTTCGATTTTAAGAACAAGCTAAGGTCCTCCGCTACGTTGTCCATAACCTATCCAACCAAATGGAATCATTGATATAGGAGTATACCTCACATCTATAAGTTAGGAATCATTGATGGTTATTAGTACAGTGCAGCGAGTGGTGAAGGCAGATTCACTTTTCCAAGGAGTAGAATTGATTCCAAGGTACTTACTCACCCACAATCACCGGCTTGACACGGGAGGTTATGTGGTGTGTGTAGACACAAACTAGTGTTGTGATGCATACAATTAATCCAACTATGATGGGAAAATTGATATGGAAACTCTTAGATGCCACCACTCTTTTGCCGTGATATCCCCAATGGAGTCGCCACTGTGAGCGTCGATTTCTGCCAAAGCCCAAAGTGAGGTTTGCGAGGCTCATGGACCAGGGATCGCACTTGGAGCGAAAGTGCAATCTTCCCGAGGGGATACCTCAAGGAATGATACAGACTCAAAAGAGTCACAAGGGAGTCACCACCAGATGGTTCTGGATTGGTCCAACCGACCTATAGCATGAGTGCTAGTTAAACCCTTCAAAGATTGGGTTCGGGTGGTGGAGATCTATTTCTATGAGTTTCCAAAATCAATTTTACCATTATAGTTGGAGTTAATTATCCTAAGCAAGCAAGCATACAATCGTATATGTAAGCATATAGTGCAACATGCGATTTGGTGTTGCAAGGTTGCACGTAGAATGACATATAATGCTATATGGCATTTGGATGACATGGAATATGCATGACATGTGATATGATAACATATTAAGATGACATATCATATCCATGACATGAAATTTTCCTCCTCGGGTAGCACGAGCCAAAAAAATGCACGAATGGATATTATGCAAAATAAACATAATAAATTCATTAGTAGCAAATGAATTTAGGATTTATTTGACTAGTCTAATGCCACATAAAAGCATGAACCAAGAGTCAAAATCCAACAATTTTTGGCAATAAATCATGTGAATTTACACAAGTCAGATCGTGAAAATTAATAAAAATAGAATAATTTTAAGCAAAATTATTTTTTTTTGATCATGGAAAATCAAATAGGAGTGTTAACATCACTTGGAACAATTGGAGATAGCCACTCAACCAATTTGAATCCAATCCTTTCAAAAAAATCACTTTTTTGTGAACCAAATAAGCATTTGATCATGAAAAATTAATTTTAAGGCCAAAATTAATTTAATGTAATTAATTTATGATAGATCCAATACGCTTAAGCTACTGTGAGCATCAAATGCCACTGGAAAAATCAAATCAGGTTGAAAAACGATTGAAAAATCCAATTTTTTGAAAATTTTCCAGGGAACATGCGCACGTACATAGTGCTATATGCACAGAACATACCATGATATGCACCACACATCAGGAGTTAATCTACAAGAAAATCAAATCTATCAGCATAAAAATGTACAGATTAAAATAGATAACTTTAATGAAGATAGTACCTCATTTTGAGCACGAATCGGCCTCTGAATTGAAAATCAAACAAGTAAATGCGTATTAACTTGAATAATCAATTTTAATGGTAAAATCAATTAGATCTGGACAATATTTGATAGATCTAGAACACTTGGGACATGAACAAGCCCCAAATGCTACAAGAAGAGTCAGATCAGGTGAGAAAATAAAGGAAAACTGCATTTCCGGGAAATTTTAGGGTCTATGTGCGCTTCACATAGACCTATGTCCACTATACAAAGGCTATGTGTGGTGCACATAGATGAAGGTGTGGCACACATAGCAAGAAAAGTCAGAGAAAAGGGAAGTTTTTCAGTAAAAACTCCAGATCCGGGTTGGATCTGAGCAGATCTAAAGTGGAAAATGCATTTTTGACCCGTAGATGAGCATCCAACTTGAAAAATTAATTTTTAAAGCTAAAAATTAATTAGATCTAGAGAATATTTGATAGATCTAGAACATCAGAGGCATGGGGAAGCCTCTGATGAAGCTAGATTCATCAAATTGGGGAAGAAAATAAGTGAAAACCGAAGAAAAATGGTATTTTCTGGAAATTTTTGGGGCTATATGCGCTGCATATAGCCCTATGTGCGCCACACATAGGCTATGTGTGGTGCACATAAGGTTATATGTGCAGCATATACCCTACAAAATAGTGACAAAATGAAGGTTTTTGACAAAAATGCAAAATCTAACTCGGATCTAGGTAGATCAAAGCTAGATTTGCATAGTTTTAGTTACAAAATAGCATTAGCAACCAAAACCCAACATGATTGAAGCCAATCATAAGAAAATCAAGCCAAAATTTGAAGGTTTATGCAAAAACTATAATAAAAATGGAAGAAAATTGGAAATTTACTTTTGGGCAGTAGGTTTTTCTTCAAGATCTTGCTTCCAAACGTGCTTAGGGAGCCTAACTAGTATTAATTAGTCTCTAAATCCTAAGCAATTAATTAATTAAGTGCTTAATTAATTTTGGGAGAATTTTGGCTTACTTTAGAGCAATTTTCAGACCCCCTCTGATGAACCCCAAGCTTTATATTTATAAAACGAAATTAGGGTTTGGTAAAATTGTAATTTTGGTCCATATTTGAAAATTTTTAGGCTATGTGTGCCACACATAGTGCTATGTTTGCCACACATAGCCTATGTACACAGCATATATTGCTATATACGCAGCACATAGCATTTTGACCAGTTGTATAGGGCCCATTATGGCCACATCGGGACATGCGCCACATGCCCAAAAGGCATCATTTCATGTTCTAAAATATTGTATGATATGGCACACATTAGATTTGGTCCTGAGAAGGCTCCCGACCAAACATCTTTTTTCGCTATATGCGTAGCACATAGTGCTATATACTATGCACATAGCATTTTGCCCCTATATGCGCTGCCTTGCACGAGCAAAATGGGATGCACGCCGTATGTCAAATAAGCATCATTTGACATATTAAGACATTTTGCAATGAAAAGTATTCCAGATTTGGTCTGGAAGGTGGGCCCCACCAAACGTCTTCTTTTTCTTGCATAGTGCGCGCTTAGTGCTATACATTAAATTTATTTTGTTTGTACATTCTACCTTGTACGAGTAAAATGAAATACATCTTGCATGTCAAATAAGCGTTATTTAACATTGTAAGACGTCGTTAGTGTGTTCTATTTATATGGCCCCCACCAGGTGGACCCCACCAAACATCTTTTTTTTCCACTAAGCACTTAGCATGTTCTACATGTCCAAAACACTTAGAAGAAGTTAAAATGCAAGTACACAAATTAGGGTTGACTTCAAGAACTGATTTCCGAGTCGAATCAATGGAAACCCGAGATTATGCCCATAGGTGAAAAGTCAAGGTCAACAACTGTATAAGGAAGTTTAGACATTATAAGAGAATATCAATGACTTAAATAACTCTACCAGGCTTGAACGGGTAAATGAGAGTGGAGTAGCTTGAATTAAAGTTTTACGAATAAAGCCTTTCAATGGAGCTCAAGATTCATGAGTTATTGAAAACTTTTTGTTTGACGTGGAGTTGTATTTTAATGTGTTCAATATTAGCTCAGATGAACAATGGTTAATGCTTACATCTATATGCTTGGGGGAAGATGCCAAGTTGTGGTGGAGAATAAAGATAGAAGAGATTCATGGAAGAAAGTGCATAATCAATACTTAGGATGCCTTCAAAAAGTAGCTGAAAACTCAATTTTATCCTCAGAATGTGACATTCAATGCAAGGTAGAGACTAGTTAAGTTACGACATATTGCATCCATTTAAGAGCATGCTTGAGATTTTTTTGCATTAATCCTAGATACTCTAGATATGGCTAAAGTAAATAAGGTGTATCGATTTTTGGAAGTGTTGAAGTTGTAGGCTAAAAGTGAGTTACAAAGGTAAAGGGTGAAGAACTTAACCACAACTATTGCTACAATGGAGAGCTTGGATGATTATGTAGATAATTTATGAAAACAAAAAGCTTTATTTGCAATGGTACTTGAGGAACAAGGTAATCAATGGAAGTGATTATAGGTGTGGACTAGGGAGCAAAGTTCTAGGTTGAATAAGTCTGTAGGGAGTAGTGGAAGCACTATTGAACTTGGGAAGAAGTTTACCATAATAAGAATGGAACCAGGGAATGCTAAGGGACAAGACATTGAAAGTTAGTCAGTCAACATGCAATATTATGTTTAGGAGACTCAAATTAAATAATTCTTGTGTAGTGGACCGTATCAAATTATTGATTATCCTAATAAGAACATCTTGATGACATTGATAACTCTAAAAGAGATGGAGGCAAGGATAAAAGATGATAACAAGGAAGATGATGAGGAAATGGCCATGGTGGGAGCTCTACATTTTCTAAGGGCTATAGAGAAATAACCTTGATGATTTTGAGGGTTTAATTAATAAGATCATCAATCATTTGAGTGAGAGAAAATGTCAAGGGTGGTGGTTTTTTTGTTCATAGGGGTAGTATAGATATTTCATATTTATTATTTATTTATGCAATTTTAGGATATGATATGATAAACACTTTTATATCTCCTCCTGTCATGTTTAACTATGCTCCTAATACTCTTTAGAGGGGAGTGCTTAGTTAGCCTTGGGAGCCATCCCAGAAGCTAGTCACAAAATAGACCATAGTCAAACTTGTTTTTAGTGTAGATTCATGTAGGATTATCTTCTTTGTCTACACTCAAAGCATGAGGATCAGATCCATATATTGATTCATGCAATTGAATAAAAGAAGTAGAATTATTCTTATTTAACCCCTCATGTCTCGCTACGCTTGCCCACACTCTAGCGAGTGATGCCTATATGAGGCTTGTGATTGTGATTACTTTGCTATATGTATTATTTATGGATGTGTCATGCTTGTCTATGCATGTTTCAGCTATACATTAACTTTAGCTTGGGGAACTAACCCTTTTTCCTTTTGTGTAAGTGTAGCTAATTAGCTAGCTTATTAAGATAATGTCCAAATACAAGCATTGTAGGGGTTTACTAGAGAGGCAGCGAGCTTAACCCGTGATAGTGGACACTATTGTAGGAGACCTTAGCCTGTTTACCAGTCTAAAGCCTATATAGCTAACCTTAGAAATATTTTAAAACTAGGATCCCTTATTTTGCATGTTATGTGGATTAATACTATATCATGCCAGTGGATTTACCTAAAGTCAGCATATTTTCCAAAACACATATCATACTTAAACTCGATGTAACATACTCCCGTAAAATAACTAGTAGTCTCATATGTAAGGAAATCATTAATTATCATATAAAGGATCTATATAAATTTTTTTATTTCAATTCATTTAATTGTATCAAATAATGTGTACCTATAATTTGGTAATACTTGTAAACACGAGTAATATCAATACACAATTGTATGCTTGCATAATATCTTGTGAATACATCACATATCTGGCATACATAA
Organism: Dalechampia spathulata; assembly: GCA_948192965.1. Taxonomy (NCBI): domain Eukaryota; kingdom Viridiplantae; phylum Streptophyta; class Magnoliopsida; order Malpighiales; family Euphorbiaceae; genus Dalechampia; species Dalechampia spathulata. The sequence goes on along the minus strand of CANYBF011451444.1, from coordinate 1,110 downwards.
CCATATTGTCATTCATTATATAAAAAATGTGTATTTAATTTTACAGACATTAATGGTATTAATATTACACATAATAAAATTTCATAACATAAGTATTACTCTCATAAAGATTAATACAATAAGCTGCATATATAAAAGACATCATAGAGTATGTTACACTTTAAAATCGCACCCTTCCCAAACTGAAGATCGATCAACCTAAACTCTCGCTCGAAGGTCCTGGTTCTGCATTCATCAAATGAGAAACGTTGAGTATAAAACTTAGTGGTACTATAAAAATGAGTAAACAACATGACCACGTATCATAAATAACATAATAACATCAAATCATAAAAAGTCATCATTAACCGATATAACCATAACATATCATGTCACTTAGCATCAATCTTTACCTGTTATGAGCAATTCATATAGCATATTATGTATAGATAGGAATAAATACCATAAGGAATCCACCATAACATTTCCTGTATCAAATATTGTATTTGAACATCATTATTCTATATACTTTTCTATATAAGCATAACTATAGTGCTTTCATCATTTCAATATCTATATTTCCATGATATATGAATGATAATGTATGTCTATGAGAATGCAGTCATGTTTTGCATTCTCCTTCTGATTTTCCTACAACATTTCATTTATTTTCTGTATGATTGTGCACAATCTGTATTAGGTCCATTTCTTTATATACTGGTACTATATAATACTATCGTTCTCGTAGGAACATAATATTTCTCTATAGTTCCATGATATGAACCTATATTGTATGATTCCATCAAGGGAATAAATAATTACTCTATGACCTAATACACTTTCATTGAAAGTTGCTCTGTATATCACTTTCTTTTCCCCCTTATATCCTCTGTATGATATGTCATGAATATGCCTTTATGTATGAATGATTCATGACATAATGCATAATTGATGCTTTAATGATCATATGCAATGATGATCATGTTGGTTTGTTTAGTGATTAAGCAGTGGAAGAAATTTAAAATTTTCATTTTAAAACAACAAACCAAAAGATGATCTTTGCATCAAAACACAGAGAAAACAGTTTAGAGATTAGAAGCGACAGTTTGATAGTAACTCTTACATTCAATG
>CANYBF011451426.1:0-14275 GCA_948192965.1 Dalechampia spathulata | reverse complement strand
TATCATGGACTTCAATATATAGTTTAATACTCCAAGTAAAACAAGTTCATTTAAAACATTATACTATATAATGAATAATGCCTTTATTAATGAAAATGTATAGTACAAATACACATGATGCTCTAGAGCATACACTAACATGCAATGCTAGACTGTAATACACAATCTTATTCTAATACAGAAATTTTAGAATTTTGATGTTATGCATATGGGAATCAGACATCACGTCTTCTCTAAGCATCATCTTCACCGGAGTGGTCATCATAAGGACTGGGGCTATCTGGAACCTCGATGTTATATTGCTCTAGATGTGCTATCAGTCAGGAAATCTCTCGTCCCATTTGCTTGGTCATTTGAACATAGCAATCATGCTCCTCTCGCTCCACTTGCCTGCTTGATTATAAACACAAGCATATAGGCATATAAGTCATGCATCCATGCATTTCCATGCACTCACATTTATAATACGAACTCACATAAACAGTCAGCATTTCAAAGGTATAGTAGTGGTGCAACCCTGTCAGAAGCCTCTAGGCATCAACGATGGCATCCCTAGGTACCTGCATAGGTCAAATGCATGTAAGACTACTAAAGTCAGAACAAATACAGAACAAATGTACTCACATGGGTGGTGTTTGGTGGATCAAACTCTATCTTACTCCTTACCGGCACCGAAAAGGAGGTCTCATAGGGACGACCAGCCTTGTCATAAGTATAGATCAGCAGGTTCTACGGCCACATCAGCTGGCCTTCCATAAAGTCTGTTAGATGATCATATCCTGGAGGCACCTCTGGAGTACTAGACATAGGTCTCAGTTGGCTCATGCCATGTCTGACATCTAGAGACCTCTTCGAGGCACCGCAACCTCAAGAACTACCAACAACTGGCAAACTATGGTGCCAGTCGCGATCTCTGTGAATATCGGGTCTAACACCAGACCCACTGGCTCTATCATGGAGACCTCTACATATGGAAAGCTCCACAAGCCCCAGTAACCTCAGCTGGATGAAAGTGGGGTAATCCACTGGTGAATCAGATAAATGCTCTTGCCTAGAAATACCATTTAGCACAGCAATTATCTCTGGGTTAGTTTCAATGCAAGAACATCACTCTTGGGGGGTGTAGTAGGCTCCACTCGACCCTCTGGCCCTAGATGCCAATCCACAATGTGCTCACTTAGATAAAAGAGTCTACCTTTAGGACTCTCTAGCAACATGTGTTTCTCATCCTTACGCATCGAGCTGGTCAAGTACTTTGGCCTCGGGTACATATTGCTCCAAGGATGGGGACACACCTATTCCAATAATGATAAGAGATCAAACACCTACCTAGGTATTTCTTAAACCATTTCAATACAGTTTAATGCTAATTAAATTGTTTCTTCTTACCTGATCCCAAGTTAAGTCGTTGAGATGCTCTCTCAACTCATCCATTATGTAATCGAGCCTCCGTCGTGGTGTGCTCCATGCCTGCATGCATGGAAAACCAAGAGGTACTCCATGTGGAATCTCAGGCTCTGGTAGTAGCCTAAACTCATATGCCATGATCTGTAAGGTCAACATGCACAGTCAGCAAGACTTACACAGACATTATAGTAATAGAATCAATAGAATTCTACTTACCTTTATGACCTGCCATCAGCCGATAAAGCGGTCTCTACAATGCCTACTGCAAAAATCTAACCCCTGTATCAGATGGTCTAGACCAGTACTATCCCAGTCATACTGCCCGATAGCCTCCAAGTCATGGAGGGCCCATAACACGGACATATGGACACTGTTTCAGTTGTCATTGAACAACGAACACCCTAACACATACAACAAGAAGCTGCGCGTGTATTGATCCATGGAGATCATCCTACCCAATGTCTCCGCCAACACCGCTTCCCAGAGATAGTCATAAGAAATACTATGTCCTCCTCTCACGTTAGGTGACATGCCTAGGAGATCAAATATTACACTGTACAACCAATGCAGTGAAGTCAACCTAGCATCAAACTGGACAGGCAATCCTGCACACTCTAACCTGGTGATTCTAGCAAATATCCCCGGAGTAATCGTAGTCCTGCACACTCTAACCCGGTGATTCCAGCAAATATCCCTGGATTAATCGCAATCTCACCTACCGGTAAATGGAAGGTATGGGTAGAATCCATCCACCGCTCAATCATAGCAGTGATAACAAGCCTGTTACACCTCTTCTCCATGCCAGTGAAGCAGGAGATATATGGACCAAAGCAGCTCCGGTCCACTCTCACACGGATCTCCCAAGGAAGCTGGGAGTACCACTCAAATACTCTGCAGATGCTGCCAGCTCCAATGACTGTCCGCTCCCTCTGCAAATTACAGAATGCAAGTCAGCTTTCAGACTAAATTATAGAATATATACAGCACTTTCAGAGACTCAGAGCTCCTCCCCTTAACCCTAAAATGCACCTATTCATGCTTATGAATCACTTAAAATGACTAACCTCTCAAAAAATGGCCAAAAAATACACATTCTGGCATATCTTTCACTGCTATATGCACCACACATAGTACTATGCATGCCACACATAGGCTATGTGTGCCACACATAGTGAAACCCATACCAAAAACTGTAATTTTCATCGAATTGTCCAGGCAAACACGCACCTACCTGAGCCTAGCAATAGCCTAACACATAATCCTAGCCTAACAGTGGCTTAAATGCATCAAAAACAACCCTAAACTTAAATTCCAAAAAACCACAAAATCGAGCCGAGTTACAGAAAACTCACCTTCTCGGGAGGAGCTCAAAACTGATGGGAGCTTATGGCAAAAGTCTCTATAATTTGATTACAAAAATAGGCTCCAAAGTATGCATCACGCATTATGAGCTTGGTTAGAGCATAGCTCGGGATCGATTCAGGGTCCCGAGGGGTCGGTTACATCCTAATACCGACCATTTTTGTAAAAATGCTAAGTTTTCAATTTAGGGTTTGAGAGAAAATCAGTTTTGGAGAGGGAAACAAACTGATTTTTGAATTGGAAGCTTGGATATTTAAAAATTCCAAGCTATGTGAGCTACACATAGGGGAATGCGCTCCGCACATAGCAAATTTTGCTAACATGTGCCACCCTTTGGGAGTGCCTGCTAATGTGCACCACCCTCCCATTAAGATGCACATGAAAAGTTAAGCCTATGGTAAAAATTTTAGAATTTTTAGAGGTCGTTTGCTTCATCGAGCCCAATTTTCACGACCCGTAACGTTTGAAAAATATGGAAAATTAGTCAAAATGCAGCAGACTAGTACTTAAAAATTCAAGTATTTTTCTTATACCATTTTAATACCAATTTCACTGATAAATTGTTTTCCCATGTCTAGCAAAGATAGGAAATTGATCCAACAGATGATCAAAAATAGTCAAACCTTTGACTTCTGATCAAGCTGTTGGCTAAATAGTATTGCATTCCAACAAAGGGTCCCAAATGTAGACATTGGGGACAGTCAACACTTATTTGATGACTCGAGAATAGATCTGATGGTTGATCACCCTGACCCAGCAGACGGTCACCTCTGGTTCCACAGCTGAACCACCCAATCCAGCAGAGATCACAGAGTCAAGCCTTTGACTTCAAAACCCTAGCCATAGGCATCTGAATACCAACTTCAGATGATGAATCTCTCAAGAAAGCCATCGGTCTTGCAGTGACCACCAATCAGCCTTGATTAGATAGCCTGAATGCCAGGCCCCCAATGATAGAATTGGGATCTTCACTGGTCAAAACCGTCGACCAAAAAATGTCAAAGACCCAGCAGAGGATCCCAAATACCATTTTGGAGATATTTGACATTTATTTAATGGCACGAGCATCGACCTAGTAGACAGTCACTTCTGGTCCTGTAGTTGACCACTCAATCCAGCAGCAATCATATAACCAAGCCTCTGGTTCCTAAATTCTTGCAGTAGGAACTGAATGCTGATTACAAATGATTCCAAGCCTCACAGCAAAGCCATCGATCTTGCAGAAGACCTTTGATCAGCATTGATCAGTTTAGCCCAAGCATCGGGCTCCTAGTGGCAAAATTAGGTTCCTAAGTCTCAGCATGAGTAGCAGATCAGCATTGATCACCTTTAGCCCATGCATCGAGCTTCTAGTTGCAGAATTGGGTTACATGCCTCAACGTGAACATTCTAAAAGCCTCAACGCGAGCACACCGCAAGCCTTAGCATGAGCATCGGGCCTCGACACGAACATCGGTTAGGTACCTTTCCTACTTCCTTTGAAAAGTCATATAATGAGCAGATCTCATTTTGATTACTTGTGCTTGTGTCGCCTCAAAATGGTCCTGATCAGGGGGCAAATTGTTGACCCTAACTTTTTACCCTCGTGCAATTTTGGGTTTCTGTCGATTCGATTTAGTATTAGTCCCCGATGTCGACCTCGATAGTGCATATATGCCTGTTTGGCTTTCTCTGAGTGTTCTGGTGCATAGAGCACATCGCAGTTGGTAGGGCCCACCATGATGTTTAGTGGGGCCCATCGCTCTTGTTAGCTTCCTCTAAGCATTCTGGACATGCAAAACACACTGAATGCATAGCACTTTGGTAGAAGAAAAATGCTCAGTAGGGCCCAAATGTTGGTGGGGCCCATATGCGGGGCCTACATACGGGGCCCTTGGTGGGGCCCACATAAATAAAAAATGTTGATAACATCTTACAATGTCAAATAATGCTTATTTGACAAGAAAAATGCATAATATGCAAAATTCTACATTTTGGGCGTATAGCACTATATGCTCGAAATATGATGCTTGGTGGGGGCCTACCACCTAGGGCCTACCTAACTAGGAGCCATTTTACACAGTGCTCTAATATGTCAAATAATTCTTATTCGACATAAGAAATACATTACATTTCACCCGTGCGAGGTGAAACACGAAAACAAAATGGATTTAGTGCATAGCACTATACATGCACTATGCAAGAAAAAAAGACGTTTGGTGGGGCCCACCTTTTGGACCAAATTCGGAAAACTTTTCACTGTAAAATGTCTTAATATGTCAAATGATTCTTATTTGACATATGGTTCACATCCCGTTTTGCTCGTACAAGGCGGAGCACATAGGGTGAAAACGCTATATGCACTGCATATAGCACTATGTGCTATGCATGTAGCAAAAAGAAGACATTTGGTGGGGCTCAATTTTAGGACCAAATCTAACATGCTCCTCATAGCACAATATCTTAGAATGTCAAATGATGCTTATTTGATATGAAAAATGCATTACATTTCACCCATACGAGGTGAAATGCATGAATAGGGTGCATAGCACTATACGCACTATTTGATGAAAAAAGATGTTTGGTCGGGAGCCTTCTTGGGACCAAACTGGATGTGAGCCATATTACACAATGTCTTAGCACATAAAATGATGCTTATAAGGCATGGAGCGCACGTCCCGATGCAACCCCAGTGGGCCCCATGCGATGGGTCAAAAGGTTATATGTGAAGCATGTAGCACTATATACTGCGCATATAGGCTATGTGTGGCGCACATAGCACTATGGATGGTGCACATAGCCTAACAATTTTCAAATCCGGATCAAAAATTACAATTTTACCAAACCTTAATTTGGCTTTATAAATATAAAGCTTGGGTTCAGTATTAGGGGTCCGAAATTTGCTCAAAAGAGTAGCCAAAACTCTGCCAAAATTATTCCACTATTAATTAAACACTTAATTAATTAATTGCTTAGCATTTAGAGACTAATTGACTCTAGTTAGGCTCCCTAAGCACATTTAGAGTGAAGATCTTGAAGAAAATCCTACTGCCAAGAGGTAAATTCTTCCCCTTTCTTCCATTTTCTTCAAAAATCTTTCAATTTACTACTATTTTTTAGGGGTATATACTGCACATATACACCTATGTGTGCCACAGGTAGCTCATGTGTGGTGCACATAGGCCTATATGCTGTGCATATTGGCCCCAGATTTCAAAGAAAATGCCAATTTTCTCCTATTTTTTGCCTGTCTTTCACCCGATCTGGCTCTTTCAGTAGCATTAAAGGTTCCTCTATGCCTCTAGTGTTCTGGATCTGCCGTATACTTGTCAGATCTAAATAATTTTAAACTTAAAATTATTTTTCTTGAGTTGGATGCAAATCCACGAAGTGAAAATCCATTTTCAGGCTCCGATTTGCCTAGATCGTGGTTGGATCTCAGATTTTTACTAAAAAACCTTTGATTTTACTCTATTTTACAAACTATGTGCGCCATATATGCTACTATGTGCACCACACACAGCCTATGTGTGGCTTACATAGATCCCGGATTTCACAAAAAAAATCATTTTTCACTCGATCCACTTCGGATCTGATTTTTCCAATAACTCCAGAGGCTTGTCCATGCTTTGGGGTTCTGGATCTATCAAATATTATCCCGATCTAATTAATTTTAGCCTTAGAATTAATTATCCAAATTAATTGCATAATTAAATGTTTGGATTGCAAAATGGAGGCTGATTCGAGCTCAAAATGAAGTACTGTCTTCATGAACTATGTGTGCCACATGTCATGCTATGTGTGCCACACACAGCCTATGTGTGGCACACATAGTCTAATACACGACGCACATTCCTTGGAAAATTTCTCAAAAATCACATTTTTCGATCATTTTCAAAATTGATTTGATTTTTTCAGTAGTATTTAATGCTTTACAGTGCTCAAGTGTTTTGGATCTATCATAAAATAATTACATTTAATTACTTTTGGCCTCAAAATTAATTTTTGACGATTAAATGCTTATTTGGTTTGTATAAAATATGATTTTTGATAGGATTGGATTCAAATTGGTTGATGGGCTATCTCCAAATTATTCCAAGTGATGTTAGCACTCCCATTTGATTTTTCATGATCAAACAAAAATAATTTTACATAAAATTACTTTTATTTTCATGATCTGGCTCGTATAAATTCATATGATTGTTGCCAAGAATTGCTGGATTTCGACTCTTGGTTTATGCTTTCACATAGCATTGGACTAGTCAAATAAATCCTAAATTCTTTTGCTACTAATGAATTGATTTGTGTTTATTTTGCATAATATTATTTGTGCATTTTCGGCTCATGCAACCTAAGGTAGAACAGTACCCGAGGAGAAAGTGGGTGTTACTTAATGCCCCAATATATGTATGCGAGGAAATTTTTGTAATAGGATAGGATTATTATTGGTCTGTAATAATTAATCCCCTATATCCTGTGTGTATCCCCTAATTCCTTGATCCCTTTCACCGACCTTCCTATATTTTTATTCATGGATGGATTTATATTTGCCTAAATATATATCATTCATGTCACATGCCATGTCACATGACATATCACACACTACTATGCCATGCCATGCCATAACATACCGTATTTCATATGCTTATATGTATAAATATGCCAATACAATCCAAATATGCCAATACACAATACAATACATGCAACTTGCCATGCTATATGCCATGCCATGCCATATCACATGCTATCATCTTGTCAAATGTCATTATGTCATGCCATATCACATGCCATATCGTATGCCACGATATATACTATATTGAATACTAATTCACATACGCATCACTATGCCATGTCATGCATATGCCATGCCATTACACACATATATTACTATGTCATATCATGCATATGGTATGTCATCCACTTCACATGTCATGCACATGATATGTCATACATCATCTCACATGTCATGCATATGATATGTCATTCGTCTTACATGTCATGCATATGTCATATACCGTCTCACATATCATACATATGATATTTCATTCATTTCACATGTCATGCATATGGTATGTCATCTATGCTACATGTCATACATATGCCATGTCTTGCATTACCTCACATATCATGCATATGATATGTCATTTCCCTCACATGTCATGCATATGATATGTCATTTCCCTCACATGTCATGCATATGATATGTCATTTTGCTTCACATGCCATGCATATGTCATAATATATGCCATCTTACATATCATGCATATGATATGTCATCCATTCCACATACCATGCATATGCCATGTCATCTATCTCATATATCATGCATATGCCATGCCACTCACTTTATATACCATGCATACACCATACATTCTATAACATCAAAAATGCTAACGTATTACGCTATACGTGCTATTTGCCATGATTTTGTGTTTACATATCATGCTAAGTTGCCATATCATGCATATGATATGTCATTCATACTCATATATCATGCATATGCCATGTTATTTTATCACTATTTCATATGTCATGGATATGCCATACCATCCAAATGCCATATAACATTATATGTCATCTTACGTGCAACCTTGTAATGCCAAATCGCATGTCGCGCTATGTGCTTACATATATGCTTGTATGCTTGCCTGCTTATGACAATTAAATCCAACTATAATGGTAAAATCGATTTTGGAAACTCATAGAAATAGATCTCCACCACCCAAACCCAATCTCTGAAGGGTTTAACTAGCACTCATGTTATGGGTCAGTTGGATCAATCCAGAACCATCCAGTGGTGATTCCTTGTGACTCTTTCGAGACCATATCATTCCTCGGGGGAACCCCTTGAGAAGACTGCACTTTTGCTCCAAGTACAGTCCTCAGTCCGTGACTATCACAAGCCTCGCTCTAGGCTCCAACAGAAACCGACGCCCACAGGACCATCTTTCTTTGAAACTGTATGAATTATCCCAGACCGCGATGTACTACAATCTCGTGCTATATGTCTACGTCCATCACAATTATAGTAAACTCCTAATGCCATATGATAAATGCCTCCATGCATCCATCCACAAGTAGCACACTATCTAATTCCTATAGAAATACCTGGTATCATCTATCCCGACTGACTAGGTTGAGGTGGATATCATCTAGCTTCCCCATATCTCTATACAAATGGCCCTTTAAAGTGTCTCTTCTTACTGTGACTACTTGAGGCACCATTAAATGATGAAACTCCCCTTTTCAACTATTGAGTCACTATCACCTCCTCCTCCTTTAACGTCTTCTCATGTCTTAACATACTAGCAATCAAAGCAAAGAAATCTGCATACATAAATCCCTCAACCAACTTCCAAATCTATGGCTTTAAGCCCTGCTCAAACCGCTTGCAATGATCTCTACTAGTAATCATTAACCCTATAGCATAATAAGCCAATCGAGTGAATTCCCTCTCATATTCGGCTACAGATAAAGCTCCCTATCTCAATACCAAAAATTCCTGCAGTTTCTTGTCGGTATAAGCAAATGGTACATATTTTTACCTAAATTCCCTTTGAAAATCCTCCCAAGTCAATGTAGAAGGTTCATCCAAACCATGTGGAATTATCTTCTACCATGGATCAATTATTCCCTTGAATTCAATAGCCCCCATCTTTAGCAGTTTATCAAACTCTCTTTTTGATTGCTCACTCGATGGTGCTGTAGTTTGTCCTTGTAATAATCGCATCAAAGTGCTGACTGCTATCGTCACTTGTTCCCCTGCAGTCACTACTGAGGTTACTCCTAGCGGTACTTATCCTGATGCCTCGACTAGCCCTGGTCCACTTGGACCTTGTCTATCCGCTCCACCAGTACCATCACCACCACCTACCTTATCACCAGTATCTGCAACACTATCATGAGGATTGCAATTTCCCCTACCTTTACCATTGATTATCATAGCTCTATCGGACATCTTCTCGCTATTGCCTTCTATTTACAATCTAAAACATAAGATTGCACCTGGTAATCTTCTAAATCTATATACGATGTAACAACAATATGCAAAATTGAATACCCAGAGCTATAAATAACTATCAATAAAACTTTTAAACTTTGGGCTCTGATACCAAAATAACATGTCACACCCTACTCCTCGCATAGGATATGAGATGCTCCCGTAATACGCTTAACAAATTCCATTTTGAACTTGAAACCTACTAATCATATTATAAAGGATGTTAAAACAAATTTTCAATTCTTTAATAAAAGATTTTTAAAATAAACGTAGAGGAAAAGAAATGTCCGACCGTACTTTCAGCCATGAAAATGAGGGTCTTTCAAATTTTTACTGTTACTTAAAATAAAGATAACATGTTATAATTTAATTAATTCCAAACCAAATCTCGTATAACGCAATAGGTTTAAAGTGACAAACCATTTATAATTCTGAATTCTTTAATTTATACACATACATCAAATAATTAAGTCAAATACATAAAATTACTACACTTTAAATCTGGGTATTTTACATAGTTGCATGCTTACATCGTATTTAACAAGACACACTTACGAAATGACTATTTAGCCATACTCCGTTACAACTTTAACTTTCCAGGTGTGGATCTCAATTAATCCTTACTTTTCTTATGACTATGATCTACATTCATAAAAAGGAACGTTGAGTACAAAACTTAGTGGTGCACAGTAAATGAAAGTAAAATCATAGTATGTTTCAAACATCAAATAAAACCAAAATTAAACACCTTGTATTGTAAAAATAAAGAATTACTCATAAGATCACATTTTCAAGAAATAAAGTGATCAAATATTATCTGAAAATGATATACCATATAGATATAATAAAAATAAATCATGATCTAAAAATGTAGTCATATATCATCTCGTTTCTGGTTATCTTTTCATGATCATTTGTTATCTTTTCTATCTCTATCACAAGCCACAGGTAAACCTGTAACCTGGATGGGAGACGGGTCTCAATCCCACCCCTAATGTGACTAATCTCATCCACCCAGACAACAAGTTATAGTAATGAATCACTGCAACCTAGAGGGGAGATAGGTCTCAATCCCATTCCTAGGTGATCATCTCCTCTATATAGTATGTACACCTCTCAATTAGGGAGGGAACCAATAACTCAACCTTCAACCTAATTAGGGATATCTCAACATCTATTGTATGTTATTATTTATCTATTACTAGTTGCAAAACATATATCTCTTTCATATAAAATTGATTGGATAATAGTTCTATTTTTGTTTATTGTGCACAAACCTTAAATCGATATTTCTTATGTTTCCCTTTCTTTTCCTAACCTTTCCTTGTTCACTTCTTTAATTGTATTACAAAATAATACCAACACTATTAAAATAAGCTTAAGACTTAATCTTTTTACAGAATAACTAACTTTACTACCCATTTCTAGCTATATACTCTAAGGATTCTATGACGTCTCATTCAAATTACAGAAGTATGAAGGACTTTCGATAGAATTTCATCTGTAATTTAGATGTCTCAACATTATAACTTTAAAATCTACCCAATCACTTACAAAAATACAATACCCTTCCTTCCATTACTTATTTACATAATTCTACCTTACCATCCAGTCATCACTTCATTTTAATTCAATTTTAAGGCTTCAATCATTGCATAAACACGTTATTCTATCATTAAGTCAACTCAAAATAACCTTAGCTTACTAATTCTCATAAATCGCTAATTCCCTTTTTTACTTCTGACACTTAATCCACCATTATTTCAAGGTAAAATTTATAGAAAATTCAACAACTATATCTATTGCTATGAATTCCTTGAAAAGAAATCATGAAAAATGGCCTAAAACATATCTAGATATAAGTTTCCTTCTTCCCCCTTCCATTTCTCCCTTTCTCCCTCTGCTGTTTCTATTGGTTTTTAGCCAAGTAAAAGGAAATTTTAATGTGCGTACGATTGTACCACTACCCATACACCCATACCACTATGTAAATCACCATTCATAATTTATGTTGAATGCTTAGTACACTCGTACTAGCCAAGCTATATGCTTGTATGATTGCTTTAGCAATTTGTAGTTCTAACGACTCAACATACAGTATACCCATACTATATTGGTACGCCTGTACCAACACTAAGATTTACATATTATTATTATTTCAATTGGTTCCTTACTTAAACATTCTCATATTCTTTCTTTTAGCCCTTACTCATAGATGTTACAAAGTATGAGTGATCAACAAAAGTGGATTATTGCACATAAGCAAAAGTGATCAACGAAGCAAATGAGAATCATGTACGAGCTTAAATCTGTGGGAGAATGAAATTCAATATTTCATGCTTGTTGATTTTAGGTCACTCTGATAATAAATTAGATGTTCCTCGATAATGCACCAGATCTGATATTACGAGGATACAGGTAATAACATCAATAATGGAGAACTTAGCAACATAATTGAGGATACAATATAAAGTGGAGGATATGGAGTACTTCATCAAACCTTCTGATCCATGTACCTTAGATTATGACTCTTCAAAATCCTACTTGACAGGGTCATCGACCGTTTGAATAGGGAGAGTGTAAGGGATGAAGGTTTTCGTACTCAAGGGTAGAAGAGAAATTTTGTAATTATATTTTATTTATGTATTTTAGGGGTGTGATGGGGAAAACACTTTGATGTTACCTCCTACCAGACCTAATTATGTTCCTAATGCTCTTTAAGGAGGAGTGACTAGTCAACCATAGGTGATGTTCAGGCATTTGCCATGGCAGGCATGCTGTACCCTTGCTTTTAGTATAAGATATTCCCCTCTACCTACATACCAAGCTTGGGAATAGAATCTATGTAACAATTCTATGAATCTATAAGAGAAGTAGTTGGATTTTATTTAATCATCATGCTTCGCTGTTATTATGAATGTGCCTTTCTCTCATATGATGCTTGTGTATTTGAAGAGCTTTTAGAGCTCTTCCCATCAGGACCGACATACTAGTGATACTATTATATGAGGCTTGGCTTGATTATGAATGGATTATTCATATGATTTGAGGATTGGCTTGTGTAAGAAGTGTTCTACATAAATGTCACATGGATTATTAGAGAGGCCTTGAGCTAGACTCGTGATAATAAGGGCTAAAAACTAAAATAATGTATTTTTTAAAAATAATTTATAATATTATGAGCACCAGTTTCTGCCACCGCCTAGAGTAAGGCTTATGAGGCTCACCGACTAGGGACTGCACTTGGAGCGAAAGCGTGGTCTTCTTGAGGGGTTACCCTGAGGAATGATACAGACTCGAAAGAGGCGCAAGGGAGTCGCCACCAGATGGTTCTGGATTGGTCCAATCGACCCATAGCATGAGTGCTAGTTAAAGCCTTCAGAGATTGGGTTCAGGTGGTAGAGATCTATTTCTATGAGTTTCTAAAATCGATTTTACCATTATACTTTGAGTTAATTATCCTAAGCAGGCAAGCATATGAGCGTATATTGTAAGCACACAGTGTGACATATGATTTGGCATTGCATGGTTGCACGTAGAATGATATATAGTGCTATATGGCATTTGGATGACATGACATATGCATGACATGTGAAGTGATGACATAATATGACATGGCATATGCATGACATGACATAATAATGATATAGTAAAATGGCATGATATATACATGACATGGCATGGTGATGTGTGTGTGAATTGGCATTTAACATGGCATGTGACATGGCGTATGACATGGCATGTGGCATGGCATATGACATGGCATGGCATAATGACATGTAACATGGCATCATGGCAAAAATGCCATGGCATATTGGCATATAGCATGGTAAATAGCACAAATTGCATGGTGAATTGGTGTATTTGGATTGTATTGGCATACAAGATAATATATGTTATGGGATGACATAGAAGTTGTTAGTGTATGCTCTAGAGCATCAAGTGTATTTGAACTATACGTTTCATTGATAAAGGCATTACTCATTATATAGTACAATGTTTTACATGAACTTGTTTTACTTGGAATATTAAACTATATATTGAAGTCCATGATATTGGAATAATGTAAAGGAATCTATAAAGAGTTTATAGAATGATATTCTTATTGTATGCAAATGTTCAATATCTAAATATCCCTGATCACAGTATTAATAAGAATAGACATTATTAATATGGAAAGATCAGTACATATTACACTTCCTATTTAGGGATGATTCTCATTCATCATGACATGAGATGTCTAAAGTGAATATGTGAATGAGTAGTATAGTACTATTTCATTGGAGACCTTGCCAGTGAGATTTTGTATGGATAATTGATCTATGTCTGTGAAATTATATCTCACTCATATCAGTAATGCAAGTATCCTTAGACTTAAGATATCAAGGTTATCTTAACTATGGATTACTATACTTTGACTCCTATGCTTTATTCCTCCTTAGGAGGCATTCATAGTTTGGAGGTTGGGTATGGTATAACATAGTTGAAGATATTTGAATATCAATAGAGAATTCACCACCCCAGATT
>CANYBF011451078.1:0-10416 GCA_948192965.1 Dalechampia spathulata | reverse complement strand
TTTAAGTTATGACATATGATTTCTATTGTTTCATATTTACATCTGTAAAATGAGAGTTTTATGGAGAATACTATGAAAATACATTATATGGGCATGAGAGTGCTGTATAATACTAATAAAGATGTCATTTATTTATTGGTTTGTCTTAAGCATTATTAATATCTGACTTGATTAATTATATATTTAAGAATCAAATTTTATCTTTATTATCTTACCATCATCTATTTGAATTGTGACATGATAAGAGACATTAGAAATTACAAGTTTTATAAATGAACATGAAAATACACCAGTGTTCCTTGAGTTCGATACCCTTCTCACTCTATACTAAGTCCATAGAGACTAAGGGATTTAATTCTGTCTGCAAATTGTATTCTTATTATTAAACCCTAAAATCCCTGCTTCAAGCAACTAGAGGCTCTCGTCCCCTTGAAAGTATTTGCTTCGAAGTTGGGCTGGGCCAATTTTATTATTGATGAACATCCTGTCTGCAAAGAACTCACTCACAAGTTCTATACCACCTGTGAGCTAGTTAACAATAGGATAGGTAGAATTTAGTTTAGGCTTAGGGGGAAAACCATAGAAATGACTTATCAAATGATTGAGAACGTATTAGATCTCCCTCAATTAGGATTAACCTCTTCCCATGCCAATTTCAGACCCAAGGCCTTTTAGACTAAAATCACAAGAGGCCAACTACCTTACAATGCTCACAATGCTCCTAACCTCCTTATTAGGGATCTTGTCCTTATTCTGTTACATAAATATTTGGCTGTCTCTATCTTTGATAAGACAAAGAATTACAAAGTGTCCCAATAGTAACTTTTCCCCATGTGGTGCATGCTTAATGATCATCCTTATTGCACCACCTTTCACCTAATGAAAGGGTTCCAATGGATGGCAAGACCGACTAGTAGGAAGCTAGGATTAGATCATATTATCACTACTATTGCTGACTATTTTGGTGTTAAGATGTCAAACTTAACAATGTTGCCATTCGAGAGGTTTTCTGCCAAGTATTTGTAGGATGCATGCCTCACTTACAAGCGAAGCGCTCAATTCAAGGCTTATGGTGATTGGGATGGTGTCAAATAAAGACAAATCAATATGGATACCACTGATGAGGATGAGGAAGATGAGGAAGGTACTGATTAGGAAGGAGAGTAGATACATACTAAAGAGGAAGACACTACTCAGGAGGGGACCAAACACAAGTCCCAGCAGAGCATAGGCAACACGGGGAGCATGACGAACACCGCCAACAGCAAGCAGCATGAGAACCTGAAGATGGCTTGATCGAGGCACTACTTGTGAGGATTGAGCAGGGCAATGCTGACAATACCACTTGCCTCGCTTGAGTGGAGGACATAGTCACTGAGATACACAGAGAGCAGCGTTATCAAAAGAGAAAGATGTAGAAAATTTTCAAGCTCTCTGACCTTCAAGTGCCCTCCCCAACTCCTACTCCACCTGATAAGCCTGCACCACTAAGCAATTAAAATGTCACTCCATCCCTTGTAATTTATGCATTTTAATTTCTGTCTTTTGATTATTTACATTGTGTTTGTGTCTTTGTTGTATGATCACATTGAGGACAATGTGTCCTCTAAGTCTGGGGATGCTTGTATTTGCTTCGTTTTATATGTTTTGTGTTGCATGTTTTATTTTGCTGTGATTGGTTGCTCGTTTTCCATTATTCCATATTTTGTTTACATTTTGGCATGAGTGAATGTGTGTATTCTGTGAAGTTTTAATTACTTATATATGACATGCGTATTTAGAACTTGGACATAGCTAACTTGTAATCACACTGATTTAGAAAATCCTGTCATAAACTTAGCAAATTAGTAGGAATTGTTAAGGCATAAATGTTTAGCCTAAATAATAAGCTTAATCCTTCTACAATTGCACTACCAAATATAATTTCACTACCAAATAAGGTATAAATGTTTAAACCCAACTTAAGGCAATCATACACAACCATACCTACATGCTGCCCTTATTGCATTCATTTGTGCATATTACATGCAAATTCATTTCAATTGCATTCAAACTTTATTTTTATTATTCTACCACTATGATTCATAATATTTATAGATAATTAGGTGATTTATGCTTTAAAACTAAATTATAGAGATCAATTTCATAGAGGCACAAAATTAGGCAGTAAGCCCTTACCATGCAATTTCTCACTTCTAATCCACTATCCATGCATGTTTCATCATTTTCTCCATTAATTATCTCTTCTAGTAATACATACAAATCTCATACAACATTTAAAGAGTCATTTTCATGTAAGTTACCTGGGTTTTTGCATAATTCAGAACCATGCACATAACATTACAAAAATGCATCAAACATTTGCATTCAAGCCTCCTTTTTCATCTTCCATCAATAATTCATCAAAAACTACACTTATTATCAACTTTCCCATAATAACCAAATCTCCCCTTGTAACAACATAAACTCTAGCAACCACTAGCAAGAAATAAATATACATACAATGAAAACCAAGTGCAAATAACATAAAAATACTAAATCGTCATAAAAGTTACCTTAGCAAAAGTATAAAATCAAAGTGAAAATGAAGAAAATGAAAAGGTAAAAAGGGATTTCAAATTTTTGAATGAGGAAGATGAAAATGACCACTTTATTCTCTTCATAATACATGTATTTATCTTTTAATTAACTAAGTTTAAGTATAGTCAAGGAAGGGTCTAATAGAAATGTGACATTTATCAGCTTCTCATTGGTTCCTTCCTTAAAATTATCTCCTTCCTTTTAATTAATGTTTGATTATGATTTTCATGTCATGCACATCAATATATATATGATACCCATCTCACATCATAGTGTATAATTCAAGTTTCTAAAACTACCCTTCTCATTAAGTAAAATTACCATTTTACCCCTAATTAACGTAACTTATTTTTTCCTTAATTCTAACTTTATTAATACTTTCTAATATCCATTCTAGCATACACTTTCTCATAAGATAACACATTTAACATATCAAAGCATCACATTTCACTAATGAATGTCATTCTAAAGTATCATTCAAAAGTCATACTACAAGACATGTATATTCCAGTTTCATCACTTTAATCATACTTTTAGTTCTTTCCATTTTAAATTCCATGTCTAATGGAATTTCCTTCATTCATATCATATTCATAAGCATTTAAAACATATCATGCTTCATCCATTCATTATAACTTATGCATAAAATGCAAACATGTGGAGGTGCTATGAATGCGAATGCGACAGATCACATAATAAACCATTAACCTTATTCATGTTTTAATACTTTGATGTATGTCAATTTGCATGTTCATCTAGTTATTTTTAGTTAGTATTTAATGCTTATTATGTTATGTTTTTGCCTTGATTTAGTAGAATTTGATTAGTTTGTTGAGTGTGTAATGTCATGGAAGCATTCAAGAAGGAATGAAGCATTTTGGGACTTGAAGAGTTAAGTCACGATCATGACATTCAAAGTCAGAATCATGATAAAAGAGGGAGAAAGGAGGGACACTTTCAAGCATGTCACAATCATGACCTTCAAAGTCACAATCGTGATAAAAAGCTATGCTAGAAGAAGAAGTGACCAAGTCAAGCCATAATCATGACATTCAAAGTCATGATCATGACAAAAGCATATCAAGCTCGAAGTTCACCAAGCCAGCAAGTCACGATTATGACATACAAAGTCACGATCATGACTTCTCAATAATGGACCATTTAAAGTACGATTGCTACAAAAGATTGAGTGGAGGAAATGGGATCCATGGGGATAACAAAGAAAAAAAGCTTTAAAGGAGACCTCATGGGCGAGGAAATCCACAAGATAGGCAAAGATATAAAAAGAATTGAAGATAAGGCTGGAAGATCTTGACTCAAAGTATAAAAGGAAGGAGGCAGCTAGGGTTTTAGTATCACTCACCACTGCACCAGCACCAGTCCATCCATTAGGGTAATTTTGTATAATGTTCTCTTTTGTTCTTCATTTCTCTTGTATTTTTCCCTTAGCCATGAGTGGCTAAGTACTCTTTTGTCGAATTTGAATTCTGAAATCCATTGCTAGGATAGTTGATTGTGCTTGTTTAACATTACTATGAGTGTTTATTTTAAAGTTTGATTTTAGAAACAAAATCTCTGCTTTATGGTTGCAACGAGAGTTAGATTGTAGAATGCTTATTCATTGAGAGATGTTCAAATCTAAATATTAGCTTTCTAAATGATTGCTTATGCTTTGTAATTGCAACGAGAGTTGAATTATGAAATGCTTACTCATTTTGGTTAGGTAGATGTGTATGAGAGATTTACACATTCCTAATTCCTGTATGATTGCTTAATAGTTTCTCTAATTAGAGGACCACAACATTGACTAAATGAATCCAAGATTAGTACAAAATTTAGTTGGTTTCACGTTAAGAGAGGGTCATTGATGCTGTTGGATATTTTGGGTAGTAATAAGCACATGACTACCATTGTAACTTGGTGATTATGATTTCAAATCCTATGTTTCTTGTCACTGTTTTATCCTCTCACCATTGATCTTGTTTCATTTCTTTACACATTGTACTTTTCTAATTGATTACAATCAAACCAGTTGAGTTGCTTGAGTAAATTGGAAATCTGAGTAGTGATGGATAGATAATAAATCCTCATAAGATTGATATCATACTACAATTATCTGTTTGCTTGTAGTGAAGTAGTAATTAAAACTACTGTCGTTTCAAGGATGATCGAGTTTTTGGTGCTGTTGCCAGGGAATTATGAGTTTAACATTGCGACAAAGAGAGTTAAGTTTTATTTAAGCGCTTTTACATTTTTAATTTTTGTTTAAGTTTTAAAGGTGTATGAGCAAGAGGAAAACCAAGAACTCTTAGTTGCCATTATTAGAAATCTATGAAGATCCAACAAGGCTTGAAAGAGAGAATCGAAGAGCTACTCAAGAATAAACCATGCAGGAAAATCCAATAGAAATGGTAGAAGAGCATAGAACTTTGATGGATGTGGTCAGGCCTGGTTTCTATGCTGACCAATAAAGCATAATGAGACCAGTGGATGCAGACAATAATTTTGAGATCAAGCCAGCTCTACTGCAAATGTTGCAGTATTGGATACAGTTTTTTGGTTTGCCAAATGAGGACCCTAATGCTCATATCTTAAATTTCCTGGAGATTTATGATACTTTCAGGTATAATGGAGTGATAGAGGATGGCATAAGGCTGAGGCTATTCCCATTTACCTTGAGAGATAAGGCAAAGATTTGGCTAAACTCATTGACCCCAAGGTCAATTATAACTTGAGGCCAGCTTGTGCAAGCTTTTCTAGCCAAATACTTTCCTTTGGTAAAGACAGCAAAGATAATCAAGGAGATTACCAATTTCTAGTAGGTGGACAATGAGTCTTTGTTTGAGATATGGGAAAGATTCAAAGAGCTACAGAGGAAGTGTCCTCATCACA
This sequence comes from Dalechampia spathulata, assembly GCA_948192965.1. Taxonomy (NCBI): domain Eukaryota; kingdom Viridiplantae; phylum Streptophyta; class Magnoliopsida; order Malpighiales; family Euphorbiaceae; genus Dalechampia; species Dalechampia spathulata. The sequence goes on along the minus strand of CANYBF011451078.1, from coordinate 4,944 downwards.
ACTTACCTTTATATATAATTTCATAACTTTAAATATTTTCTATACTTCATGTATTCTCTTACCATGAAATACATGCATACATATATACTTTTACATTTAACATAATTAATTTATGCTTGCACATCATTATAGCATGATCATAAAATACATATGTATGCATGAATTTAAGGTGCATATAAGGGTGTGACATGAAGAATAAATCTAATGCAAGAAAACATGTTCAGAACTTTTTCATTTTGGTTAAAACTCAATTTAATTCTAGAATTAAAATGATAAAGAGTGACAAAGGATTAGAATTTTTAATGCCTAAATTTTATGCATCTAAGGGAACTTTGAATCAGATAACATGTATTGAAACGACTTAACAAAATGCAATAGTAGAAAGAAAATATCAACATATTTTGAGTATTCCATGAGCATTATTATTTCAATCAAAATTAGTTTATTTTTATTAGTGTTATGTTATTCAACATGTTATGTTCTTGATAAATAAGCTTCCAACTCTAATTCTACCAAATAAATCACCATATGAAGTTTTATATAATGTTGTTTCAAATTATTTTGATATTAAAGTATTTGTTTCATTATGCTTTGCATTAACATTACCATCTAACATAACTAAATTTGATCCTAAGGTAATTAAAGGAATTTTCATTAGATATAAACCGAGAACTAAAGGTTACATTTTACTTGATTTAAAATCTAAAGCAATTTTAGTTTCCAAGAATGTGTTCCCATACACCTTACAAGATTCTAAATTTGGTAATACTAGTTTGCTTGTTATGGATGATATTTTATATCTTGATCTTTTCTTTACCTATTATAGAACATCATTCTTCTAATATATCTACACCATGTAGAACTAATATTACTACACCTATAACTAGTTTGACACCTACTTTGAATCATTAAACAAGAATTTTTATAAGGTAGAGAAGACACCCTACTTATTTACAAAATTATCATTATACTTTAAGCTCTTCTACAGCTAGTAATTCTTCTAAGAAAACAAGTACTTCATATTCTCTAATAGATTCAACATTAAAGCTAAATAAAATAGATCCTGAACCATTACCTAATGATACACAATACAAAAGACTTATTAGTACTACTTTATCTAGCATCTATAAGCCTTGACATCTGCTTTCTTATCCAGCAACTTAGCCAATTTCTTGATAAACCAAAAAGTGTTCACCTATAAGTTGTACATAGAATATTATGATATATCAAAGCATCTCCTAGAGAGAGCATTTTCTTCCCATTTACTTCGAAGCTAACAATCAATGCCCTTAATAGCTTTGACTAAGCCGACTACATTGACAAAGAAAATCAATTAATTGATATCGTATTTTTATTGGTCATTTATTAATTTCTTGGTGAGTAAAAATGCAAATACAATATACAAATCATCAAGTAAAGTTTAATACAAAGCTTTAATAAGCACTATTTATAAGATTCTATGGATCAACTACCTTTTATAAGATCTTCACATTATTGATGTTGCACATGCTCTACTATTTTACTATAGTAAATCATCCTTATAAATAACATCAAATCCCATATTTCTTGAAAGAACCAAACATATAAAGATTGATTGTCATTTAGTAGGGAAAAAGTACAATGAGGATTAGTCAAATTAATGCTAATTTCAACTACAAATCAAATAGCAGATAATGCACAAAAGCCTTAGGATTTCCATCCTTCAATAAGTCCAAGTTGAACATGTTAGACATACATGATCTAGCTTGTGGAGGAGTAACAGATGATAAAGAATAGTTAAATATTAGTTACAATAATTATACATTAACCTATAGTATTTATGACACCTATAACTTGATTATTAAGTTAATTATTCTATTCACTTATATATATTTTGTATGTAAGTTAGATTACTCATGTTTTGTAATTCATTTTTTAAATAATCAATAATAAGAAATCTTTATTTTAATTTAAAGTTGTTAAAAAGTGTTATTAATATATACAAAAGAAAGAAAGAAATTAAAAATCATAAAATATATGGTTAAAATGTTAGGCCAAAGCATGTACTAACTCTAACAAGAATAATAGTTGTTGTACAAAATACCTCACTTTACTTTGCAATTATATCCTTTTTGGTTAATGAATTTGTGTCATATAAAATGTTCATTTTTTAATATCAATTTTTGAGTACAATTATCAAATTTGTTAATCTTTTTATTTATATCTTTATGATTGCTTCCTACTTAGCCCAATTACTGTTTATTATTTCTATTTTTATTTAGTTCTATTTTATCTTATTATTTATTTATGTTTGTTCTTCATTTAATCAAGTTATATTCTATGTTTGTTCTTCATTTAATCAACTTATATTCTATCTTATTTATTTGTTTTCCATTACTTTAAAAGCAATATATTCCCATATAAATTCCATTAATGTAAAAATACTCCTTACTAAATAATTTCATCTCTATATTTATATTTGATGTACTCTTATTATTAATATTTATCAATATTTAATCACTCTTTTGATCAATATTTTAATTATTTATTTATCATATAATTCATTTATATGAAATTTACATATTTTTCATATAAATTAATTGTTTAAATCATATAATAAGTGCTTATGTAATATTTATTAATTTATATAAAATAGTAGATATAACTTCATTTTGATGATAAATGAATGCATCAGTAGAAGGTACAACAAATAAAAGGTAAATAGCCAACAATGACATTTCAAATCAAATTCCCAATTGTCAAATAAATATTAACAAATTATAATTAATTAAATTTTTTACATATTATATATACATATATAGTGATTTTGTTCACTTTCTGATTTTGATGAATGTCAAAATTGATTAAGTTTAAGGATTGTTTTAATTCATTTTTACTTAAATATTTTTCATTTATTTTGATTAAATATTTATTATTATTATATATGATATTTAATCACATCATGTTTTAGACTTTCATATGACTAATTACTGCTATATTCACTTGGTAATTTTATTATTTAATTATTGTTATGGTAATAAATTACGTTGACTTATTCTTTTAAATAATTATCTTTTGATTAACTATCATTCACACAATTATTATATCCAAATAGATAAATATTTTATTTGATTTATTTTCATTTAGTAATTATCTTAATGATTGATTATTTTAAAAGATAAGATAATAATTTATTACTATATTGTTTGATTTTATTTTCAAAAGGATTTTCATAGATTTAATCTTTTGATTTTTCAAAAATCAATTGGAAGTAGATTGGAAAAATCATGAAGATCAATATTCAACAACTATATTTCTGAAGTTATCCAATGGATTGATGGAATAAGTTTTTTTTTAAGAGGATTATTTTTGGAGTTTTAATTAAGAAATTTTCTTAGGATTTTTGTTAAGGAAATTTTAGGAATACTTACTTTATGAAGCTCAAATAAAAATATAACATTTCCTCTTCTAATAATATGATTTTTAGATGTACTTCCATATTCTAAAAATGTTAAGTTTTTGAAAGTCATATTTGGCAATCAATCTATTTGTCATGTAAAATCAGCTCATTAATTTAATGTAATAGACATCTATTTGCAAAATGATTTTGATTAACTTTCATATTTATACTTTATGTATTTTTAGAATATAACTATCATATTTTCAAATATAAATACATGAGTTTTGAAGTTAGAAAACACAAGAAAGAAAAGAGAATGAAAAAGAATTAATTTATAGCATCTTTAAAAGTGTTTTCAAAGAGAGATTCATTTAAATACTTATTCTCAATTTTTTCATAGGATTATTGTATGAGAATTTTATTCTTAAATCTTTTGATTATTGTAAAAGGTTATCAAGTTAGCCTTTATGAGAAAAATAGAAGAGATTATAAGTGAGCCTTTGAAAACTTAAGGTTACAAGTTTAACCTGCTTAAAACTCCATAGAGGTTTCGAGTTTAGCCTACTAAAAAATTATTAGAGGTTGTCAAGTTTGTTTGTTGAAAACTTTAAGAGGTTATTAGTTAGCCTTGAAAATTATTGTTGTAAAGGTTTCAATTTAGCATTTGAAAACTTGCTTATTTGTTTTAGTAGAGCCTCAAACATTGGTTTTGAGAGAGTGGATGTAAGCATTAGACCGAACCACTATATATTATGTGTCAAGTATTATTCTTTCTTCTCATTCAATTATCACGTCTCTTGGTTGCGTAACATGCTCCCGTAGAATGATTATTAACTTCATAACCGAGGAAGTCAATAATTATCCTACAAAGGAGTCTATACATTCCATAAAAAATTTTTTATTTATTTATTATTTATACATATAACTTGCATGCAAACTCATATTAATCCAATACATTTATTATTCCCGGGTTTTAACATAATAAGTCATCACCTCATCAGAGTTATAACATACACGCATTAATAGTTTGCATATTTTTAGGTTTGTCAAACTTAATTTATTTACTGCCAAAGTATTTTATTTATGTAGTTGCATGATAATTTATATAGATAGAAGTCTGAAGGAACTCAACCCATTTACCAATATTCTATTGATATGTCCAGCTGCTTCACTGACGTTCTTGTTCTACGGCTTTACTTGGTCCTGCATTTATCAATTGACAAACGCTGAGTATAAAACTCAGTGGTGCTAGTGTAACAAATATTGAAATATCATAATAATCATTATATGAATAAATTCCAAAGCATTATTGAATATAACAAATATGATTCCATCTTATCATTTATTGTATGCCATTTATATGTATCATTTTCATCAGGTTTCATATCATCATCATTATTTCATTTTTTATAATAATTTATCAATATACATGAATGATATGATATATGTCTTGTTTGTAATCAATCTCATGGTATGCTTATAATTATATAACTTCATACCTTTTAATATATCATCATCATCTATTTATGAACCATGTATATGCATTTATGTTATGCATTCTCCCT
>CANYBF011451071.1:0-25398 GCA_948192965.1 Dalechampia spathulata | reverse complement strand
TAGAGGTGTAGGAGGAGTTTTGATTGAATCCAAGACCCTCTTTATTACCACTAAGTTTTTGGTGTTTCAAAATAGTATCTATTTTAACCTCACCTTGTTCAAATCTAGATAAGTTGTCTTTCAACAAATCCTTTTCTTTTGAAAGCTTATCATTTTCATCTTTTAAAATCTTGTTTTCCTTTTTAAAACTCTCAAGTTTTGTTTTATAAGAATCAAATTCATTTTGTAAAACATTTTTATCCTCAATAGTGCATGCATGCTTATTCTTAAGTGATTTGTGCTTTTTAATCAAAAGATCATACTTTTCCCATAATGCTTCTAATGCACTACAATCATCATCATCATTAAGTTCATCATTACTATAATAAGATTGAGATGATGTAGTTACCTCATCCTTTTCCTTCTCATTTAAGAATGCCATGAAGCATAGATTGGTTGCTCCTTCATCCTCGGACATCTCCTCATTTGAATCGGTGTCATCATCCCATGTAGCCTTTAATGGCTTTTTCTTAAAAGGCTTTGATGGTTTATTGAGGAGAGGATATTCATTCCTCATGTGTCTCGGTTTGTTGCATTCAAAAGAAAAACAGTTTGATTCCTCCTCGGATTGTTTATTTGATTGAAGTCTCTTCGATTGAGTCCCTTCTTGGCTCAATTGGCTTCTTGCCAACCCTTTCATTCTTCTGCTTTTTCATAAGGAAGTTCTTGACATATTTTGGAGAGAAGAGCCATTTCATCTTCGAGATCCCCTTCGCTAGTGGACGAGGAATCTTCCTCTTTTGTAGCTTTAAGTGCAATCCCTCTTCTCTTATCTTCCATTACCCCTTGCCTAAGGGTAATCTTATGTGTAAGAAGCTTTCCTAGAAGCACATCTGGAGACAGGACAACCAAATCATTTGCTTCTTTGATTGATGTCACTCGAGCCTCCCAATCCTTCTTTGGTAACACTCGCAAGATCTTGTTATTAATATCTTCTTTTTGATACATTTTGCCAAGTTTCAGCAATCCATTTATGATCACCATGAGTTGATTATACATCACAGAGATTGACTTATTGGCCTTCATTTTGAATGATTCATATTCATATGTCAATAATTGAATCTTCTTATTGCGTACTTGATTGGTTCCTTCATGGTGAGTCTTTAAGGCAATCCACACTTGCCTTGCTGTAACACAATGGGATACTCTACCAAATTCTTAACAACTTATGGCACAATAGAGAATGTTCATTACCTTTTTATTCTGGCAATTTGCATTCATTTCTTCTACCGTCTAATCATCTCTATCTTTAAGTTAGACAATGCCATCAATTGTGATTGTGGGAGGTGAGTACTCTTTCCTCAGCAAATCGTACAACTCAATTCCGCTGCTATCCAAGAATACTTCCATTTGATGTTTCCAATATGGATAATCCATCCCATCAAAGTATGGGGGTCTTGTATATGATTGACTCTCAATGGTTGCCATAGGATCTTTAGCTCAAGAATATTACTTCTTCCAACAATGAGCACTAAATGCTCTGATACCAAATGAAATTCCTTCTACGATGGAAACACATGCGATTTATAGTGGTTTGACCAAACTCTTGCCTACGTCCACTTTCTCCTAAGTCTCAACTTAGGGTTCTACTAAAATCAATCAATTACACAATGGATTCCCAAATGAATCCAAAACCCCAGTTTTTTCTAGGCTTACACTCAAACCTTTACAATTTCAATCTCATAATAAACTCAAATACAAATTAATCCCCAAGGATTAATCACACACCAATCCCAAATAAGAAAATCTAACCTCTAGGTTGTAGAAATACACACAAGAAAGTACTTGAGGAATACAAGTAAAGACTTACTTGAAACAGATGAATACTCTCAAGAAAAGAAGCTATGCAAGTTTTAGCTCGTTAGAAAATGAAAGTGTAAAGTATTCTATAAAAAACTAGCCATTTGACAGACTTAAATGTATATTTTATAAGTCACGTATGGTCATACTGTTCTCATACGCCCGTACGGATTCAAATATATCCGTTAGAAAAAGAGAGGGAAAGGTGGTACGGTCGCACCATCACTTGGTACGCCTATACCAAAACAGGTTGCCTGACAAACTATTTTCCTGAGAGTTCGCGTACGGCCTTACCACCCAATGGTACGCCCGTACCAAACTCTATAAAACAGTACTCACTAGGTACGGCCAGCCGTATGGCCGTACCACTCAACTACAACATTTGGTATGCCCGTACCAACACAGAAAACACTATGAAAATTGCAAATAACTTAAATTGACTCACACGTGACTCAATCATCAAAACCTATGGTTTAACGCTACCCATACATGTGGTTCCAAGACTATGTTTGTACATAAGAAGGATTTGGTAAAAAAAATTTTTTCAAACATTTGAAATTTTATTGAACATCTCATTTTGTTTTGTTTTCTAATATATTTCATTTCTAGATTATTCAAAATAAGGGTAAAGAGTAGACTTCTCATGAACTTTTTTTGTATACATATACACAAAAGCATGATTAGGTCAACTTTGTTAATGAGAGGTTGTGTCAGATTAATGTAAGTATATTATTTGCTAGCATTTTGCTTTACATTTACATACCACAATGTAGTAACTATCAAATGTTTTAAATTATATTAGGACCGTGTTACCCGATTGAGGCATGAAATATCGTAGAGTGCTAACAGCCAGGATGACTCTCGTATATGCTTAAAGGCAGTAGATGGAGCTTCTAAGGGATCTGTTTATGGTATTGGGTCATAGACTAGCAGTTACTACAGTTTAGGATTAGTTGCCTCAAATGCTTGTAACCCATCACATACTTTGACGCCCATTGACATGGAGGCAGAGTTTCAACAATAATTAAATGTAATCATGAATGTTGTCGTCGTATAGTTTCAAACAATAGTTGAAAACACTTGAATGGGTATGCGTGACCGTTTGCGATAGCAATGTGTGGATCTTCAGTCATCCACCTCCCAACCATAGCATGTTGATCCAGATCATGATAATACGACAATTGACCCACCAGATCTAGCATTGCATCCAGATTGTACTAATTCTTTAGTTGATGACTATCCTGCTGACTTATCATATTATGTTTCTTTCTATTTCGTATATTTATTCACTTTTTTTTAATTGTTATCAAACATATTACAATGATTTGAACTTTATCATTATGATGGATTTCATGCAAAGTATAATTATATATGGATGACTATATTATACTATGGATGACTGTGTTGTACTATGAATATAACAACTCTGATTACTTTTACAATTCCTTTTTTTTTCTTCAATTGTTCTTGTTTTTATGTTTTTTTTTATTTTGTGCAATTTTAGTTTATTTCATTAATAATTAACAATTAAATTAAATGATTCATTTATAATTATCATTTTATATTTAACTAAATATTTATTTATTTATAAATTTTAATTTCAGGTTATTGATCTTAAAAAATCATTCAACGTTGAAATCTGTGAATGATTTTATATATTTTCATTATATTTTTACACATAAATATTCATTTGACTTGAAGTTTGAGAATACATAAGTTAATATCTTGTATTTAATTAATTTTTAAATTAATAATCAAGATTTTCATGAATCAAAATCTAAATATTGTTAGGGTGTAAATGAATTGAATTTTTGTAAACAACTCGGAGTTTGATTTGATATAATTTATTATAATTATTTGTTAACTCTAAATATTGTTAAGAGACCAAGTATTTGTTATAATTTTTTAAATTAACAATGATGAATTATATTAAGCTAAATGATATTTTTTGTATAAAATTAGGGATCATAATAACAATTAAGATCGACATGATTGGAAATCCGAAGGATCAAATTGAAAGTTCATTATCGAACACAATAACATTCATTGGTTTAATTGCATAAATTAAGAACTCATCAAATTTTTTTGAAAATTTTTTATAAAAATAACACATCCTCAAAATAGATATATCTATACATGTAAGTAATCTAGACATAAAATGATTAACTGTTGTTGGTTTAGTTAAAGTATTATGGTAACTACTTGTTAATTAAATATGGCAATTGGAGGATTAAGTGATTAGTACCCTCTAAAGTCTTTGTTTTATATTATCATACAGCTGCATGTTTTGAACCTTATTAATTATGATTCAATATCTTGATTTATCAACCTTATTATATTCCTAATTAATTATGATTAAATATCTTGACTTATAAACCTTAACATATTCCTAACATGTTGACGAATTCAAATATGATGTTCCAGAAGTATAATATTTAGGAATTAAATAAAAACTCCATTTGTCTTTTCTACGTAATTCTGGTGAAGGTGAATCATAAGATAAATTATTTATTACAATTTTTTAAAATAATGATATCGATGATGAATTAAAGTTGGAACAGTAGTGCTACAGTTCGTTATTAGTAAATCATATTCAAGGATATATATATAATTCAGGTCTGCCAGATGACTGATTTATAATCTTTGTATTGTTCATTTCACTCCAATTCAACCTTCAGTAAACCATCTATCAATCACATACTTAAAAGGACCATGAATTTAGTGGCTTCATTCGGAATACTTGAAGTTTTTCCACGCCTATGGGATTGCATAAAAGGGCCTCTTGGATTCACAACTGATCTCAAAGAAAATCATCGTTCGCTTCAGGATGAGTGGCAGGAACTGAAAGAGGTGAGAAATGATTTGCAGAGAAGAGTTGATATCGCTGAGACCCAACAGATGAAGCGCCTGGATGTCGTAAATGGATGGCTTTCAAGGGTACAAGCCATGGAAGCTGATGTTGATAAGCTCATCGTAGATTCTTCTCAGCAACTTGAGAATACATGTTTTTCTGGTTGCTGCCCAAAGAACTGCTGGTCCAGTTACAGGGTGGGGAAGAAAGTAGCCAACAAGCTGGAAGACGTGAAAACCTTGAAAAATAAAGGTAATTTTAGTACGGTGGCGGATAAAATCCCTTTACCTCCAGTAGATGAGAGACCAAGTTTTTCCACTGTTGGTTTGGAGTCGACTTTTGATAAGGTATGGCAATGTCTTGGTGAAGAAGAAGTGGGGATCGTTGGCTTATTCGGGATGGGAGGGGTGGGGAAAACCACCCTCCTAACCAAAATCAACAATCAGTTGGCTACATCTAGCCATGATTTCAAGGTGGTGATTTATGTTGTAATTTCTCAAGATTTTAACATAGAAAGGGTTCAGAATGAAATGGGTGAAAAGTTGGGTTTTTCTGATGATAACTGGAAATCAAAAAGCTCAGCTAATAAGGCAATCCATATTCATAGAGTTCTAAAGGGAAATAAATTTATGTTACTATTGGATGACATATGGAAGAGAGTTGATCTGGTAAAACTTGGGGTACCACTACCCCAAGAAACAAAAGGATCAAAGCTAGTGTTTACTACGCGATCTGATACTGTTTGTGGGATGATGGGAGCACACAAGAAGTTCAAGGTTAAGTGTTTAGCAAAAGACAAAGCCTTGGAACTGTTTAAGCTGAATGTTGGGGATGACACTCTTAATTCCCATTCTAAACTTCCTGAGCTAGCAAAAGCTGTTTCCCAAGAGTGCAAGGGTTTACCACTGGCGCTTGTTGCCGTTGGTCGAGCCATGGCTTCCAAGAAGACGGTGGAAGAATGGAACCATGCAATCAAAACGCTAAGGAATTATGCTGCAAGGTTTTCAGGTATGAGAGATGAAGTATTTGGTCCATTAAAGTTCAGTTATGATAGTTTATGCAGTGATAAACTTAAATTTTGCTTCCTCTACTTCTCCCTATTCCCTGAGGATTATCTTATTGGAAGAAGTTATATCATACATTTCTGGATATCGGAGGGAGTGATGGGTGAAAATGAAGGGGTACGTAATCTTCAAAACATGGGACATGACATTATTAGCAATCTTGTTCATGTTTGTCTACTTGAGCGCGTGTCTGATTTTTTTGTAAGAATGCATGATGTGATTAGAGATATGGCAATCTGGATAATTAATGAATGTGACGAGGCAAACGGTAAGTTTTTGTTCCAATCACGAATCCGTGTGGAAAACCATCATGAAAAATGGAGCCATGTGGAGAGGCTATCTTTGATTAATAGCCCGGTAAAGAAATTAGGTGTACCCGTCAGATTCCATAATCTCTCAACTTTGCTTCTCAGAAAGTGTGGTTTGAGGAAGATATGTGGTGACTTCTTCCAGTTCATGCCTAATCTAAGAGTGCTTGACCTGTCGTTGAACCAGGGGTTGAGCGAGTTACCATTGGCAATAGCAAACTTAATTTCATTAGAATACCTTAATCTTTCGGGAACTGGCATTGCAAGATTTCCGGTTGAATTTAAAAACCTTAAAAGACTCAACCATTTGGGCTTGGCAGGGACGTTCCAGCTTGAATTTTTTCCATTAAAGCTACTGTCTGGTTTTCAAATGATGCGTACATTGAGATTGATTAATTGTGGGTTATTTGAAGTTGTAGAAGGTGGTGTGTTGTCCGATGAAAACGCGGCTTTAATTGACGAATTAGAAAGTTTGCAACATCTTCAAGAACTTACCATTACAATCAAGAGTAACTGTGTCCTCCAAAAACTCTTCAACTCAGAAAAGTTGTGTGATTGTACTGAGGCTCTGCACCTGTGGAATTTGAGGGGTTCGACATTGCTTGATTTGATATCATTACAAAATTTAAAGCAGTTGCGTATCCTGTATATCGACGGCTGGAATGATCTGAGAGATTTTTGTATTGAAGATAGAGAGGAAGTAGAAAGAGTGATCAGTGAAAGCAGTTTTCCCCATTCAGGAATGTCAAAAATGGCACGCCTGGAGAGCCTTGCTTTTGTCCAAGTAAGCAGGTGTTCAAGGATTAAGGATTTGACATGGCTTATCAATGCACCCAATCTTACACATCTCTCCGTAATTGAATGCGGTCAGTTACAACATATCATAGATCCAGAGAAAGTGGTGAAATATGAAAGGCATCAAAACGTGATCCCATTTTCTAAGCGTCAAACGTTGCTAATTTGGAATCTTCCAGAGCTGAGGAGCATTTACAGCGAATCACTACCATTCCCTTGTTTAGATGAGATGCAGGTGCAACGTTGCCCGAAGTTGAAGAGAATAGGAATCCATTGCAACAGTTGGAAGGAAGGTAAAATTAGATTAAATGGAAAACAAGAATGGTGGAATGAGTTAGAGTGGGATGATGCTTCTATTACCAATATTTTCTCTTTTATTGCTATGAATGATTGAGATATATGGTCATTAGCATTGTAAGGCAACTACTTATTTGTTAGTAAATGATATCTCTTGCTTTATTTTTACAGTTTGGCCGAATACATATTTATGTCCTAAACTTTTGTACTTTTGTTAGTTACATGGCTGAACTCTAACTTTGACCACTACATGGGAGATTTACATTTTATTTTGTCCGCATATCTGACACAAAAAGCAATTCATGGGAGACGACGTGTTAATAATTGTCTGACAACTAATATAAGTTTTAAGACACAACATAACAGCCCCTTCAATTTCCACGATCACCAGAAACAATGTTGACACCTGTAGTCATAAAATATAGCCAAAAAGGATAGAGAAGAGAAATATGGTAATTGATGAAAATGATCTTAATAATTAATAGTAGAGAAAGAAGGAGAAACGACATTTAATTCGAGATATTTGATTAAAGATGTGCATATAAAAAGGAAACAATGTGTCTATATTTTGCAATAGAAACGGCAGAATCTCCTTTTGCAGATTAAAGAAATTAACAAGCAGCATATGTTGTAAAATAAGCATGAAATTGAATGCTCGAAGACCTTGGCATATGCCTTCAAGTGTCAAGTATTCATACTGTACAGATGCTCCTTTGTAGAAACTTAAATAATTATATATTTAATGAAAGAAAAACTGCTCTAAAACGTTAACGTTCTGCATCCCTAGTATCGTGATGCCTCTATGAAGGTAATGCAAGATAATGCAACAAAGCACTTTATCATGTTTAACCCTTCATCATTACTTCCACCTCTAGTAAAAGCTTTTCCATGAGTTGCGTCAAGAGAGTTCTTGTAATACCACAAAGTCCTGTAAGATACACAATGATTATTAAAACCACCATCGTCAACAGCAGGAAAGAGGAGTGTTTTCTATATTGGCCAAGCAGAGGCCATAAAAGGGCATCACTATATCTTGCAACGGTTCAATGACAAATGCAGGAGTGAACCAAAATTATTTTGAGCAAAGTTCTGTTTGCTCACCCCCAATACAACTTATAAGGCAACTCATCGGGAGGAATGCAACCAAAGCATATGGCCCATTCAGACGTGAAAATTAGGGGTGCAAATGATTTTGAGTTTCCAATAATCAAAGTAGAAATTTAGACATTGGTAGAGTGCAACAAATGAATAATATCAACAAGAATTATCAAGGCACCTTACAAATCGACGTGGTGTTCAAGTCAGCAGAAAGACGCTTGCTTAGGATGCAATAAAACTAAGTCCAACAAAGTTGCACAAGAGCTACAATGCCCAAGTTGGTTGGTTTTACATGAATCCCTAAGCAGTATTGTTTGGGAAAGTTTTGAAATTCCCATTTGGACAAGTGTTTGTTTTAAAGTCTGCCAACTCTATTTTTTCTTTTTCAAAAATACCAATTTTTACGACATTAATTTATCATGATAAATTGAAAAATATCAAAAGAAAATCTCATGAGATTTTTTAAATCAAATAACTTCCTTATCAAATACAACTACCTATCATAAGTTAAAAACACAAAAATATAAACAAAAATCTCATTAAACACATGCACAACACACCATTAAAACACACAGCCTCCATCAAAAACACGCAGAAAACTCAACCAAACAGCAATTGATCAAAATCAATCATAAATAAACCTGCAATAATTAAACAAAACCCACAACAACACAAAGACATCAACAAAATACAACAAGAAAATGCAGGATTCAATACCAATCCTGATTTACTATAATGGTGAATGGATTATTTCAACAAAATATATGCATCTTCATTCCAGCTCAATGTTCATTCAGGAATTTGCAACAAACAATTGAAGAACAAATTCAATTGAAGAATCAGAATTCAATATTTGAGATTGTATACAAATTGAAGGAACATTAACATAAACACTAAAAGTACATAGAGGTTCTACATGGAAATAAAGAGAAAGGAGCAATATTTTACAAAATATCCCTTATGTATTAGCTGTCAAAGCATCCAGAATTTATCATCCAATAGCTCAAATGCATCAACAGTTGAATGTTTTGCTCACAATCAGTCATAAACTTATAGTATTCCACATGTATACCACGAGGAAACTAGATATGCAATGATAGAATACTCCTCAGCTATTGGCAAAGGAACAACAGCAATTCTAATTCAACAAGAAGAACATACAAGAGAAAAGAATACAAAAATAATAATAGATCTAAAGCAGAATGTAAACCACATGTAAACCAGATGTATACCATATGTATACCAAGAATGCAGAATGTAAACAACATCATTTTAATCAATATAACATAACAGTAACAAAGGGTTAACATAAACAATAAACGACAAGTAAACCAATTGTAAACCTATAGTATACTAATAATAAACATGTAAACAAACAACATTTGAATATAAAATGATGGAGGAAATACCATTTCAATACAAATAGCATTTGAATATAATAGTTCCCAAAACAGACAAAATCAGAGAAAAAATTGACCTATAAATACAAACAACATTGATAGTGATAACATCATTTAAAACTAGATAAAATATAGTCAACCACATGTAAACCACATGTATACCATATGTATACTAAGAAGACAGACAACAACACCAATTCAACGTAACATAACACTAACAAAGTGAAAATAGAAAAAATAAAAAAAAAACCTAAAACCATAAGATATCAAACGAGTTGAATAAGCTATCTAGTAACCACATAAAATGAACTAAACAAGAGTTAATATAAACAGTAAACTGCATGTAAACCATTTGTATACCTATAATATATTAATAACAGACATATAAACAAACAACATTTTGAATATAACATGACAGAGGAAACAATATTTGAATGCAAACAACATTTGAATATAACATGAAAGATGAAACAACATTTGAATACAAATAGCATTAAATATAATAGTGCCCAAAACATATGAAACCATGGAAAAATCAATTTAAAATTAATAAAAAGTGAAAGAATACACATTGCATGAGCCTTGCCCAGTCTCTTTACATGCTTCATTAATCGTAAATATCTGATTTTTTGGATTTCTTTGAAGATCCAGTATGAATCAATTCACTTTGTAAATCTCACTTCCTCAGAATCAGGTGTTCGGTTACTTGAGGAGAAGAAAGCCAAAGATTCTCCCCTGTCTTTTTTTCCCGCAGAACCCGCTTTCTTGATTTTAGAACCAACAACATTCTTTTTTCCCATCCTAATTCTTTGAGGAAAATAAAAAATGAACTGTTCAGAGTGAAGAAAGTGAAGAACACTGGAAACAAAAGAAGGCAAAAACCACTGACTACGCCAGCAAGATAATGGGGCATGATTTGGAGAGATGAGAACCTCACGTGATAGTGAGAAGTGTGTATTTTTGAAAAAAAATTGAGAATGTTGTATGTGTAAATGAAATTAGAGAAAGATGAAAGAAAGATTTTATGGGTTGGGTTTTCTGAAAACTCAAGTACAAAATTTGGGTAATCCCGTAATTATCTTGCATTTTTTCAGGAAAATCTCCTTGAGCACATGCAAAGTATACTCAGCCCAGAAAAATAATTTAAGAGCACAAGTAAAGTATGTCTAGCCTTAAAATATAATTTAAGGGGACAAACGAAGCATATTCAACATTGAAAAATAATAAAGCCATAGGCTAAACAATTCCCGCTTAGCAAAGATACGATAACCCTTTATACCAAAAGTTAAAGGTATAAGCTAGATAGATCCCGTCTAGCAAAAAGGCATAAATGTTCATCCTTCTAGTTTTCTGAGTCTTAACTGCCTCAGTTCATGTCAAAGATAAAAAACAATAAGTCCAGACAATGAGGCCAGGGTACAACGATATCCACCTAAAGCCTCAAAGAATTCTACAAAACTTTTCCCTCAAGCAATTTGTAATCTTTGTCATTGTTATAGTTCTATGCAATATTTTATGAGGTTTTAAAGCATCGGGTTGCTTAATGTTCTAATTAATTAGTTATTATGTTTACTTAATCTCAAGTCATACTTTCTTTTCTGCTCATCTATAGATTCTACTATTCCCATTGTCTAAATACAAAAGCGTCTTAACTAAAATTACAAGGTTTTACAAAAATTATTAGCAAAACAAGTTTCAGGTTTGTGTTATATCATGGAAATTCAATTTAAACTTAGTTTTATCTATATATTTTTCCTCAATTCAATCAATATTACTGCCTATAAATTTAAAAGTTGACGTAAACTATATATAACATGTGATATTTTAGTGTAAATATTGAATTTTATATTTATATTGTCTCACATAAGTAAAGTATATTATTGGATCTTAGCTTAAATTCAATTTCTTTTGTGTTATCTGAATTCTAATTCCATACTCTCCATGTCTATGAAATTTTTATATAGTATGAAAATTAAAAATAATCTAAAAATAGAATAAATATTGATTAAAAATATAGAAAAGTAACCTAATAATATATAAGTGGATTTTATTTTCTTTTATATATTATTAGTGTAAGACTCTCATGAATTGATAAAGTTTTTATATGGTATCAGAGTTAAATATATATTAACGTTCAAATTTCAATTTGATCTATGAATCATTAATTCTACATTCTTAGGATCCATTAAATTTTTATATTAAGATACTGATCAAGTGTCAAAATGTCATGTTTTATGCCCACAAACCACCCATTATAGCATAGTTTAATTATTAGAATGGTTGACTTATGTATATTTTGTATTTTGCGAGTCAAAATGGTGAGTTTTAGGAAAATGTGCTTAAATGGGAGTTTTTAAAGCTTATTTGGATTTTGGAGTTTCAGGACATTACTTGCGGGCATAAGACTGGGCGAAACGACCTGTCAGAGCTGTGTTTTGGAAGCTAAAGGAAGAAGAAGTTGAGTCAAACTCAAACACCTACGAGCTAGAAACTGATAAGGCTTGCGGGCATAAGAGACACCAAAATGACAACACTTGGCCAGTTTTAGAGATTGGACGAGGATGAGTTTTACTTAGACTTAATCTCTTAGAGTTGGACGAAAATGTGATTGGGAACAATTCAAACTCTTTTATCTGAAGATTAGGATTATTAATTATTTATTTTTATTAGTTTAATTATTTTATTTACCTTTTATAAATAGAAGCATGTTCTTATGTAGAAGAGGTTCTAATTTTTGGATAGTTCAGATTTTATTATTCCTAGTTTAGTTCGATTTTATTATTCATTCCTTTTTATTTTAATTCCAGTTTTTATTTCTTTTATTTTTACTTTATGTTTAATTCCCAATTGAAAGCAATTCAAGTCATTCGCTAAATGATTATGTGAGATCTAAATGATCCTAATTCCATTGGCAAAGCACTATTATCTTTAACTCTAAGTCCCATAGAACCATTGTTGTTCTTAGTGCATGTAAATAAGGCCTATTGCATGTCTCTAAGTTCTACCATATAGCTAAGCGGGTTGTTTGATACAGAAAAGTCACCCGACTTGCTGAAGTGGTAAAGCAGGATGCTATCCTTGTTACGGCATGTGGTAGTACTTCTATGGGTTAGAGGATCTAGTTTGAACACGAGGGATGCTGGGTCGCAACTGTTAACTAGAGTCGGGTCTTCCTAATTCCTTATGCAATTTTGGGATGACTTGTGAGAATCTATTTCCACCTTGTCTATCCTAGGATTAAAGGCATTTCATAGAGCATGTTTTATAGCGTCTTACAAATAAGGGAAGATTAGGGCGTGCGAGACTTGCTCGGAAAACTATAATCGGTTTAGTGCCATTATTGCCTTTAGACTATTATTGAATCAATGATCATATTTAATTAATAAATGCTTGATGCTTTCGGTTGGGAGAATTACTTTTTATTGATTTTCTCAAATTTATTTTATTTATTTTTTCATTTATTTTAATTACTTTCTGATTCACCTTATTTATTTTTAAACATAAAGAATTAAGTGAGTTGAAGCCATCTTTATGGGATTCGACCCTTACTTCCACTGCTACAAAAATCATAATTCCAACATGTGGCTTGTGCGGAATTAATTTGACGGAAGTGACAACTGATTAAATTTTGCACCGTTGCTGGGGACGGTAACTAACATTTTCTTAATTCTTTGTTTATGACTCGATCTTCTACAGGTAATCTTAGCTTTGATAAAGAAATCAAGAAAACTACAAAAAGATTGAGAAAAGAGGTAAAACTTAGAAAATCTGCCTCAGTCTTGGAGAGTTCTTGTGCCCACGAGGAAACAGCCAGTGACAACTCTGATAACGAGAGCTATAACGAAGCTGTTATTGCCGTAAACAACGAGCAAACTCTTAGACAAATGGTCGTTGCGCCCATACAACAATCTCTACTTTGTATCACTTATGAGGATATAACAGGACCCATTGAACTTAAATCTAAACTCATACAACTACTGCAAACTTTCAAGGGCCTGGAAAATGAAGATCCATACAAACTCCTGAAAGAATTTCATATTGTTTGCACAGGTATGAAGCCGCAAGGTGTAAACCTTGAATATATTAAACTTAGAGCTTTTCCCTTTTCTCTTGCAGATGCTGCTAAAGATTGACTCTATTACGTACCCTTAGGAACTGTCACAACATGGAACGAGATGGCCAGATTATTTCTGAATAAATTTTTCCTGGCCAAAAGAGCTACCTAAATCAGGTGAGATATATGTTCCATTCGGTAGAAAGACATGGAGAATCTTCATAACTATTGGGAACGTTTCAAAAGAATGTGTGCGTCGTGCCCATAACACGGGATCACAGAGCAGAACCTGGTACTATATTTTTATGTGAGATTATTACCAATAGAAAGGAAGATGATGGATGCTGCGAGTGGAGGAGCTATAGTGACCAAGACACCTCAGGAAGCTCGAAATCTGATTGATATAATGGCTGCTAATGCCTAATCCTTTAGCATCGAAAGAGAATAGCCTAGGAAGGTCCATGAGGTAAATGTTTCCAGCCTTGAAAATCAAATTAAACAGCTCATATCTGTTGTACAGGAACTTGCAACCAGTAAGAGCTTATGGAATCTGTACCCAAACAGATCATGTAACTGATCAATGCCCCTCAGTTCAAGAGGAGGGAACCGAGGAGCAAGTAAATGCTGTTGGAGGATTTCTAGGACCACCCTAGAGGAAATATGACCTGTTTTCTAAGACGTACAACCCAGGTTGGTGAGACCATCCCAACCTGCGTTATAGCAACCAACAGTCAAATTTTCAGCAGAAGCTGACCTAACAAAAGCCTCCAGGTATGTCTCTAGAAGATGTTGTGAAAAATTTGGCAACTAATGTTCATGCTTTTTAGCAGGATGTTCAGTAATTCCAGCAAGCTGTGACTTAAAATCAGTAAAAGACAAACACCAGGATAAAGAATATAGAGAATCAAATGTCTCAAATGGCTACAGTTTTGAGCAGAATTGAGTCACAAGGAAAACTTTTATCGCAGGAAAAAGTTAACCCCAAAGAGAGTGTCAATGATGTGACATTGAGGAGTGGCCAAACACTTCCTGAAGCAGTTGGAAAAAAGCCAAAAACCCATGAGGAGAAAGAGCTGGAAATTGATGGTAGTAAGGAAGGAGAGAAAGGAGAGCAAGAGGAGAAAGTGAAAGACCATGAGAAGGCAATCCAACCTGTGATTAATTATTGCCTATTTCCTGAGCGATTGCAAAAGACCAAATGAGAAAAGGAGTAGAAGGAAATCTTAGAGACCTTCTACAAAGTACAAGTCAATATTCCGTTGCTTGAGGCCATAAGACAGGTACCCAGGTATGCTAAATTTCTTAAAGACTTGTGCACCAATAAATGCAAATTAATTGACTTTCAACAGGTGAATATGATTGAAACTATTTTGGTAGTAATTCAGAGGAAAGTGCCACCAAAATGTAAAGATAAAGGAGTTTTCACAATCCCTATTATGATTGGTGATATGGGCATAAGAAACACCATGTGCGATTTAGGAGCCTTAATTAACATTATGCCCGTAAGTGTGTATGAATCTTTGAATGTAGGTCTACTGAATGAGACAGGTGTCGTGATTCAATTGGCAGACAGGTCAACCATATACCTAATCAGAGTTTTGGAGGATGTGCTTGTGAAAGTTAATGAATTGATTTTTCCTGCAAATTTTTATATCGTGTAGATAGACAGCAAAACTTCCCCAAAGTCATCCAATCTCTTGTTAGGGAGACCTTTCCCAACAACCGCTCAAACAAAGATTGATGTCTATGAAGGGACATTGACCATGGAATTTGATGGAGAGGTGATAATATTCAACATGTATGATGCTATGAAGTACTCTCCAGAAGTCTTCAGCGCCTATGCTGTGGGCATAATCGACCCATGCGTACAGCAAGTTTTTGAATTATATGGAGAAGACAAACTTAGAATAGCACTCAACAATGCCAAAGATTATAAGGAGATGCTATCTTTGAAAGATGAAGTGATGTAGGCCATTGACAAATTGAATGGAGAGCGTAAGATTGAACGACATTTTGATTTGAATAGCCTTTACACTTAATTGATTCATTCAACCTTGCAGACACCCGAATTAGAGTTAAAGCCATTGCCAAGCCATTTGAAGTATGTTTTCCTTAGGAAAGGAGAGATACTGCCCGTGATCATCTCCAATAAATTGAGTGAAGAAGAGGAGAACGCCTTGGTTGGAGTTCTTAAAAAATTCAAGGAAGCAATTGGCTGGACCATAGTTGACATTAAGGGCATAAGCCTGTCCACGTACATGCACAGGATTTTGCTATAGCTTGATAAAAAGTCAATTCGAGATGCCCAACATAGATTAAACCCAGCCATGATGGAGGTAGTGAAAAAAGAGATCCTAAGGTTGCAAGATGTAAGAATGATATACCCAATTTCTGACAGCCAATGGGTCAGTCCAGTGCATATTGTCACACGCAGCCCACCTGGAGTAACATGCTCTTGTAGAATACACAACAATCTCCCTCAAGGAAATTGTTATATACCCTACAAGGGATGAGCCTACCTAACAGTTATCATGCATGCGACAACCACAGCAAGCCATAAACTTGTAGAATGAATGATAGAAACATTCCAGCACATATATTACATTTACTGCCTAATAGAAGATAAATGCATAATTAATTACAAATATAGACTACTCTAAGTCTCTATCTTCAATAGGTCCTTGTTGAATGGCTGCCTTGGGATCCACCTTGGGATCCGTGCTTACTGCTCGGTTGCTAACCTGCGTCTATCAAATGACGAACACTGAGTATATCACTCAGTAGTGCTATAACCATTACAGAAAATAAAAACAATAAAGGAAGATAAATGATACAGCCAAACCTTTAGCCCTTTTACTGTAGGTAAACGATACCTGCAACACATATATAACTCTGTGCAGGTCACACATAAAACTAGCCTCAGATCATAACCTAATATTTATGATCCTATATCCAATCACGCCACTAATAGTTCTATAGCAACCATAACCATATACACCAAATCTCATATAGTCATAAGATATCCATAGACACATATACCAAATCGTACATGATAATATAGCAATCACCTCACTTTGACACGTATTCACATGCATGTTCATACTGTAATGCAATCTGGTGTATCCCATAGTTATTCATGCATCATTTATTTATCTTTCCTTCCCATCATTGCTATAAGGATGCAATCAACCAGGCATTCCTCCTTTATATAGCCTTCATTATAGTTATTATCATCATTTTATAACACTTTTCTATAAGCACCTATAGCGCTTCATTCATCATTCAGTCATGACACATAATGATAATGATGATGCATGATGATGCATTTATGCTATGCATCCGCCCTCTTGTTTTCCTATAACATAACATCTCTTTCCTTTCTTTTATGATTATGCACAATCTCTCTCTCATACTGGGTCCCTATGTACCGGTACTCAACTCCCGAAGGAGGCCATTCATTATCTGGGTCATTAGACCCCTTTTTCTTTTTTACTCTATGTCTCGAGACTCAACTCCCATAGGGAGGGCAACATATATATATGATTCCATTATGGAATCCTGTATCGTATGACCCAGTATGATTGGAGCATATAGCTCTCCTTTTCTTTTCCTCATTTCTCCTCTTTCGATGCATGCCATGAATGTATTCATATATTAATATGATTCATGACATGATGCCATAGAAAATACACATAATTGAACATCTAGATGACAGAGGTCATTATTCATATCATTCATAATTCACATCATCAATCATTTTAGTCTGTTATCCTTTTATCATCAGTCACATAGAGCTTATCCACTAATTCCCATAAGAACATAAGCATATAAACACAAACCATCAAGAATAAGGTACGTATCCCCTCCCCGTTGATGATTTCCTAAGGAACCATTTATTCTAAAAGCACTAACCTATGATGGTGACACGCCTATCATATGCTCGTAGTCCCTCCGCTGACTTCCTCTAGCCTTAGCCCTTCCATCTTGAGCTATTCCTGCTCTTCAATCCAAAGCCCTAGTGTTTTAGTGTGTTTTTAGGGTTTTCTTAAGAGAAAAATGAGCATACCTATCCGTTTCAACCTTTTTAAAAAGTTAACAATAAGTCACGTACGACCGTATAGAATTCGGTATGCCCATACTAAATGACATCTATTGACACCCTATTTTCTTGAGAGCAGCGGTACGCCCGTACCCCATTCGGTACGCCCGTACCACTACAAGTTTCCTGATGCACTAAATTTCTTGCGAGCAGTCGTACAGCCGTACAACCCAATGGTACGCCTGTACAGTCTCCAGGAACATAGTGCCACTCATCCCTCGATCCTGGTACGCTCGTACGGAAACCCGTATGCCCGTACCACTCTAAATTCGCAGTACTTAAGCCTTAAACTTACCCTCATGGCACCTGATCCAATCCCAAACATAGTGCACTTCTTAAAAACATCAACAACATTACCCCTTACTCTATAAAGAAGTCATGCTTTCCAATAAGGCAACAATACCAAAGCATAATTATCATTAAAACATTTAACATGTTTCACATACATATACATATACCTATACATATACATACATGATCACATTCAACCTGTGCAATACTACTAGGGCCTCTAGTGTGGATGTAACACATATTGTGCCAAAAAAGATAGGCATAATAATGGTCCATAATGAGGAAGGAGAAATGGTTCCCACTCATGTCCAAAATAGGTGGGGGTTTTGTATTAAGTACATGAAATTAAATTCAGCAACTCGTAAAAATCATTTTCCTTTACCTTTTATTGACCAGATGTTGGAGCGTTTGGCAGGTCAGACTCATTATTGTTGCCTTCACGGTTACATGGGTTTCTATCAAATACCCGTTACTCTAAAAGACCAAGAAAAGATGACAGTCACATGTTCATTTGGAACCTTCACGTTCAACAGGATGCCATTCGGGCTGTGTAACATGCCCGCAACCTTCCAACATTGCATGGTAAATATTTTTTAAAATTTTATGGAAAACATTATTGAGGTATTCATGGATGATTTACTATTTATGGTAATTCATTTAATGAATGTTTAGATAATTTAGCCAAAGTTTTACAGCGTTACATTGAGAAGAATATGGTTCTCAATTATGAGAAATGCTATTTACGGTTGAGCAAGGTTTGATATTGGGTCATGTGGTTTTGAAAAGAGGCATTGAAGTTGATCGAGCAAAAATTGACATAATTAAATCTTTGCCTTACCCCACCACTGTGCTGGAGATTCGTTCTTTTCTTGGCCATGTAGGTTTTTCCAACAGGTTCGTGAAGGATTTTTCCAAAGTAGCGCAACCCTTGTGCAGATTGTTGCAAAAATATGCTAAATTTAATTTTGATGAATCATACAAGGTAGCTTTTGATCGACTGAAGGAGGCACTCATTTCAACACCCATTATGCAGCCGCTCAATTGGAGTTTACCATTCGAGATTATGTGCGACGCCAGTAATTTTGCTATTGAGGCTGTACTTGGGCAACGAAATGGGAGGGATCTTCATATGATCAGCTATGCCTCTATGATGCTAGATGATGCCCAGCTTAATTATTCCACGATGGAAAAAGAGCTTTATGTTGTAATGTTTGCATTAGAGAAATTTTGATCATATTTATTGGGAACTAAAGTGATGATTTTTTCTGATCATGCAACCTTAAAATATTCGTTGAAAAAGAAGGAGGCCAAACCATGTTTAATCCGATGGATCCTTCTACTTCAGGAATTTGATTTGGAGCTACGAGATAAGAAAGGATGCAAGAATTTGGTTGCAGACTACTTGAGCAAATTGCCCAATATTGAACCTGATGTTTTCTTTAATGAATTCCCTAATGAGATTGCTTTAAGTGTAATTGTAACATCACCTTGGTATGCTAACATTGTCAATTTTTTACATTCCAGGAGATTTCTTGATGAACTTACAAGGCATGAAAATGACAGGATTAGGAACCAGGCGAAGCATTATGTATAGGATGATCCATACCTATGGAGACATTGTGCTGATAAGGTTATTCAAAGGTGTATACCTGAGAATGAAATCCAATCCGTTTTACACTTCTGCCACAGCAGTGCTTGTGGAGACCATTATGGGCATAAGAAGACAGCTGTGAAATTCTGGAATGTGGGCTGTATTAGCCCACCTTACATCGTGATGCCTACAAATTCTGTAAACAATGTGTTAAATGCCAGAAATCTGGAAGTTTGGGAAGAAGACGTGAGATGCCCTAAAAAGGAATCCTTATTTGTGAAATTTTTGATATTTGGGGTATGGACTTTATGGGATCTTTCCTACCTTCGTTTGGGAACGTTTACATTTTGGTGCTGGTAAATTATGTTTCAAAATGGTTTGAAACCAAGGCCACAAAATCAAATGATGTCAAAACTGTGGTAAGCTTTATTAAATCCAATGTGTTCCTAAAGTATTCATTAATGATCGAGGGACTCACTTTTGCAATAAAGAAGTAGTTGCCTTATTTTGGAAGTATGGTATTAATCATCATATGACCACAGCATATCATCCACAAGGGAATGTATAGGTTGAAGTTACAAATAGGGAGATCAAATCCATTCTCAAAAAGACAGTCAGCCCTAATCGGAGGGACTGGAGCAAGCAACTAGATGATGTCTTGTGGGCATACCAGACGACATATAAGACCCCACTGGGAATGTCACCCTCTCGGCTTGTGTATGGGAAACCATGTCATATGCCCGTAGATCTTGAACATCGTACATACTAGGCAATGAAACAATCTAACATGTCTTTGGATGATGTAGGAGTCCACAGGAAATTACAATTGCAGGAGTTGGAGGAGATACGGACTAATTCTTATGAACATACGGGGAGCTACAAGGATAAAGCATAGAACCTCCATGATAGGAAGATTTTGCATAAAGAGTTTCATGTAGGGCAGAAGGTGTTGCTCTATAATTCTAGATTCCCAGGGAAATTAAGGACAAAATGGATATGACCTTTCATGGTTCAGAAGATTTTGCCCTATAGAGCAGTTAAAATTTGGAGCCTTGATTCGAAAAAGCAGTTTAAGGTTAATGGCTATCGTCTCAAGCCATTCTATGAGGGACTTGACACTCATTCAACGTGTGAGATCATGTTGACATCACTTTAAAAACCAGAACTAATTTCTTTTATTTTTATTTATTTGCTTTGTTTTCATTTTTAGGATATTCGTTATGCCCATAAGGCATCTTGGCATTTTTCATTTGTTTGTTTTACAATTTTCTTTTATTGCGTTATGCCCGTAAGGCATCTCGCAGGCTTTAGTTTTCTTTTCTTTTAAATATTTCTTCTGCGTTTTTAATTTGCATTATGCCCATAAGGTATTTCATAGGTAGTAATTTGTTTCTTTTTTACTTTAGTTAAAAGAAGTTTTACCTTTCACTTAGGGTAAATTTTACAGATGGGTTAAATTGTTTTTGGTTTGGAGGGAAAACAAAATTGACTTAAAATAAAAGTGGGAAAACTTAAGAGTTTTGGGCATTAGCAATTTCAATTCACTTAGAACTCTTTTCCCCCTTTTTATGCTGAGTACATTCCTTCATCTTTAACCTAATTTCATTTTCTTTTCTTTCCTCCCCATTTTTAGCTCACGATTTCTTTCTACAATGGTGAACACAAGAGCCGCTTCATCTGGTAATGGTTTCAAATCCAAGAAACACAGAGGTGGCAAGGACCCAATCGAAGTGGAGGAAGACGCATCGCCCATGAAGAGACCAAATCCATTCATGCTGCCGCCCAAGCCCACTGTAGACATAGAAGTCATCAATCTCCAGGTTTATACTGGAAGAAACCCACCAGCCGCACGTCAGTTTCAGAAATCATGGCTGCCACCCAAAGTGGTGGATGATGGCACTGATGCTTTGGGAGAAAAGCTTATTGAAGCTATGACCATAAAATTGGAAGCACATCAAGAGGATGAGAGAGATAAAGAATCCAACAGTCCACTACAGAAACAATCGATAGGGCCAGAAGAAGAAGAGTCGGGTAGGGAACCCGAGAGTGAAAACAGGGGAGCTGTTGCTGCTGTCACATCTGGAGACATTATTCCCATAAGGGCGAGAGAAAAAAGATTACGTGGAACTCTTCCCCCTCCTCTGTCCAAGCTTAATGGGAATTTAAAATTCTCTAAAGAAGATAAGGAGATATTGGTCAAGGTTGTTAACTTGAGAGTGGTTCAAGGTGAATCACTTGACCCTTCTGCCATTGACAAGTTACAGCTACCAGTGTTCTAACACATCAAGAGGATAGTGTGGGAGTGGTATTTCTAAATCAGATACCCAGTTTTCTACGAGCTTGTCTATGAGTTCTATAGCACATACAAATTGGACAAGGAAAAACTCATCGGATTAGATAGCCCTGAAGTCATACAATTTCGATTAATGGGTAAATCATTTTCCTTCTCAATCGATGAATTTAATCTGATGATGGGATTGATTGATGAGGTTTCAAATGAGTACGTTGAGGGATATTGTGATTTACCAGTAGAGTTTAATGCTGACGGCCTTTGGGAACATTTTGCCTCTGCCTCTACCAAGAGATATGATCTAGTATCTGCCAAAGATAGCTACTTATTTGATAGTTCTCTGACCTATCTACACTGTCTTATCACGTACAACTTGTCTTGCCGTAATGATTCACCTGGTATCATAACTCGGGTGGAGCTATTTTTACTGGATTGCATTGTGCATAAAAAGGCAGTAAATCTTGGTTATTTCATCGCTACCTAGTTCAGAGCCGCTGTCGCTAGTTCTAAAAGGCTTATCCTTGGCCATATAATCACTCATCTTACTATCCAACTTCAGGTATTCGATCCTGCCCACCACAATCTTCATAAGGCAGTTGATTTGGTCCTCTTGGACATTTTTACACTAGATGAGATGGGTTTATTGCAAAAGAAAGAGGGTGAGCCTGGCTTTAAATTCTGCACACCAGGGCCAATTGTGGCTATAAGAGAGAGAGTCTTCAGGAAGACTAAATTGGTCACAGGAGCTTCTCCTGTGCCCATACCACCACCACCGATAGCAGGTCCCATCGATGCTGTTGTTTTAAAAGAAATCAGTGCCCTACACAAGCAAATTGAGAAGTTGATAGCAACTTTGGAGGAGTCAATGCTGTAGATTCTCCTGCGCCTGGATGAGCGTGAGGCAAAGATTTGTCACACCCAGCCCATACCCAGGAGGACATGCTCTCACGACACAAACAGCAGCCCCCAAGAGAAGACCAGTGCTTGTACCGTCAGGGATGCATCGTGAATACGTCGTATGGGGACACACTCTAAGCCTAATGGTGGTTATGCAGCGGAAACAACGCGATGTGCATACATCCTATACCCGGGATCCATTACCATTCATGCACTTAAATTAAACATAGACATTAATAGAAACAGGCAACCCCATATCTTATATACATAAAACCTGTTATACATACAGTGAGTGCGTACAATATACCACCAAAAGCTATACAAAGTACAGTGCTACTGCCATACTAGATACACACTAGCTACACAGACACAAAAGGAGCTGGAGTTTGTCGTGGAAGACCCGTACTAAGTTGAGATCGATCTGTCTCAGCTGACGACCTCTAGTCCTTTCCTGATCGCTCTCCCGTGGGCTCTAAACCTACGTTCATCAAATGACAAACGCTGAGATAAAACTCAGTGGTGCTATAACACATATAACCAATCACAATCATAAACACATAGCAATTCATCAAAAACATCATATGCAATGCAAATGCCACTGTTTCTATCATTCACCCTCATTCACTCTTGTTTTCCTGAATTGTGCACATTCCTTTCGCACACACTGGATCCTAATAGGTACCGGTACTCATCGCCCTTAGGCAGCCATTTATCTGAGTGCCCTGCACTCTATATCCATCTCCCATCTTAGGAGAATATTTATATAATAATTCCCGTAGGAATTCCATTTATTTTGATCCAGTGTGCCCAGAGCTGAGATCTGCCCTCATTTCTCATTTTCTTTTCACTCTTTCTCCATTCTTCCATCATCATAATGCAAATGATCATGTCATTCATTCATTTACCCCTCGAACTAAACAATTGGGGCATTAAACATAGCATTCGACAAGGAAATCATAACATTCCAAGCATCAGAATCAATATCCATCACATATCTGAGTAAAAAGATAGCATTCATATCAAAATCATATGCCTAGACGTAGTTTACATCTCATGGCAATCGAAAACAAGCCGAAAGTGGCTTAACACATAAAACTAGCACTAACCTCAAATGCAAGCAACCTCTAGTTATAACCGGTAATCCTGTCTTTACTCTTAATCAACTTCTATCTCGCGTTCTCGGGTGCTATGGATCTTTAGAATCACGTAGAGGGTTGTTTGGTAGGGTTTAAGGGTGTTTAGCTTAGGAAAATCAGGAATGAAACCTAAGAAAACTGTCTGTTTTTCTGCCTTAAAAGTCAAATATAAAGTCGCGTACGGCCGTACGGACATTGGTACGCCCGTACCGACTTCAAAAGCCTGACAAACCAAAAACTTGCGAGTTGCCGTACGGCCGTACCACCCATTGGTACGCCCGTACGGGTACTGTTCCTCTGATAAACCAACTTTTCCTGCGAGCAACGGTACGACCGTACCACCTTCTGGTACGCCCGTATGTCCTCCAGGCCCTAAAATCCCTGTATTCCTCTGAATCGTACGACCGTACGGCCCATCCGTACACCCCGTACCACTTCCCAAAAATGCATAACATGCCTATTGGCATGCCTAACTCGCCCGGAACCTGTCCCAACACTTAACCAATCCTAAACACACTTCCAAAACACCCCTTTACCGTACCGCGGGGGCTCCACCCCCGCACCCCGACCAACAACTCACGTATCTCCCCCTGATGGGCAGATGTCGTCGCTCCGCTCCGTTCGCTCGTTACACTACGCTCCACTCGCTCACTCCGCTCCGCGCTGACATCTGCCCCTATACCAGTATAAGGGCTATTCCTAACATAACACATACCCAATCACATACACAAGTCGTCCCTCATCCAACCGAGAAGACACGCTTCCTAATAAGGCGACGACTCACTAAACAAGCCAATAAACACAAGTAGTACAATGCAAAGCCATACGTTGTCATCCTATTCATGCACATAAATTCATGCATTCCAAACCAAAGCAATTCACATTCACACATAAGCACAAAACCATCAAGCAATCCTACCATTCACCTACACATACATGTGCATAATTGCATAACTCCTAGGGTCTCTAATGTGGGTGTAACATATAATTACCAGAATAAGTAAGTCAGAATTTTATTGATATACTTACTAGTTCTTTAATAAGTAAGTTAAGGTTTTTATTGATTTTAAGTTTTAATAAAAACTTATTATTGAAACAGAATATTAAAAAGAAAACAGTGTTATCATAATAGTAAAGTTATGTTGTTATTTAATTAAAATATCAATATAATATTGAGTATGTGTTTTGTTTTAATGATAACAACTTTAGTAGTTAATTATTAATGTTAAATTAATTAAGAAATATTTTTATATCTATGAATGTGGATAGTAACTTACTGTTTATCATAAGGATTAGTGTTTAAACAGAAGACACGAATGTAGTTAGAGATTAAAAATAATATAATCATAAGAATCATAGATAAATAAATAAAATAGCTATAATTAACT
>CANYBF011450958.1:0-12981 GCA_948192965.1 Dalechampia spathulata | reverse complement strand
GTCACTAAATCCAAGTGATTTAATTAATTAGGGGCCTAATTAATTGAGTGGAAATTTTGGCAGAGTTTTTGGTGCCCTTAGAGAGCAAATTTCGGATCCCTTCAGATGAACCCTGAGCTCTATATTTATAGAGCAATTTTTAGGCGTGGCAATTTTGTAATTTTGGCCCAGATTTGAAGTGATGTGTGGCGCACATCATATGATGTGTCACACCCCAGCTCACCTAGAGTTCCACAGTAACATGATCCCGTAGCATAACCATCACTTTCCCGTCTCAGGAAAAACAATAATTATACTACAAGGGATTTTAAACCTCTAATGCTCGTATAAGAAATCCAAACAGAAAGATCTATAAATAAACACAAAACCCTAGATATACATAATTACATGGATTCTTATACAATACATTTAGTATACTGCCAATCCTAATACAAAAGAGTCTATGCACAAATATACAAAATGGCAGGAGTCCGTCCAAAAGTCCAAGACACGAACAGCTGTTGTACCTCTATCCCCGCTGCTCTCCCTCTGAACTCGGACCTACGTTCATCAAATGATAAACACTGAGAATAATCTCAGTGGTGCTAGGAACACATAGTATATAATACACATGCACATCCAAGGCATACAATATACAACCAAGCATACGGCACACAGCCAAAAATATACACGGCAATCTCTGCCCCACTATCAAACACAAGCAATCCCGGCAATCACTGCCTAACACCGGCACCGGCAATCATTGCCTAGCCACATAAACATGAATACTCATACCGATATGCACTCTCCCTCATTTTGGTGCCTCTCGCACTCTTTAACCATGTGGGGAGTATCTCACCCCTATAGTATAAATCAATACTGGCACCTCTCGCACCAGTAAGAGCATCTCACCCCCTAATTGATAGCTACCGGTATATCTCATACCGTAACACATCTCGTATCAATATATCGCCACCCTTATATCATCCCCTCACCATGTCATGCTATGCCCACAATCATTCATAATGCATAAACAAGCCATACAACAATCATACAAGACTAACATCCATAAATCATAAGGCACGTTCCTTCTCAGAACCAATAACCACACATACGTTCCTTCTCAGAACCCATAAACCTCAATCACAAGCATCAAAAGCATAATTAAGCATAATCATTGGGAATTCAATCCCCAAACATCAGTTCTAAGCTTTCCAGATCCTTAGAACAAGAAAAGAAACAAAGGGGCAAACAACCTAGCACAAACAATAAAACCTCTAGCACAAACCTGAAGAAGGAAGACTGCTATCTCTAGCCCGTGATCTCATCGCCAACCAGCTCTAGCCTCAACTCCAAGCTCTCGCTCTATCTCGATGTCTAGAACCTTCTCTCCGGTGTGTTTTTAGGGTTTAAGGACATTTAGAAGAGTGAAGGAAGGAAAAACCTAAGGAAAAAGGGCTTAGGTTATCTATTAAAAGCCCAATTTAAGTCGTGTACGCCCGTACGAACACCCGTACGCCCGTACCAACTTAAAAATCCTGACAAACCCAACTCCTGCGAGTTGCGGTACAGCCGTACCATCCATTTGGTATGCCCATACGGCCACCACTCACCTGATAAATCTGAATTCCTGCGAGTTGACATACGGCCGCACACCCTCTTGGTACGCCTGTACGCTCTCCAGGAGCCCTAGCCCTCTCATCTGCCCTGTCTCGTATGGCCGTACAACCTTCCGTACGCCCATACTACTCTCCAAACTCCTCTCTTCACACTCAAACACACTCTCGAGCCACCTGAAATATCCCCAAACACAAACCAAACATGCATGCCATCATGCACACACACCTAGCATACATACAAATACACATCCAATACGTCATCACCATGCATACACAAGCATACATACACTGCATATATGCAAGTAATCATATCCAAACATGTATACATACACGTATACATCCAATCACGCATACACAAAAATACAAAACTCTTAGGGGGTCAAACGCGGATGTGACATGATGTGCGCCACATATTGCTAATGTGCTACGCACATCATGTAAGGAACAACTTTGTAGAAGAAAGTTTTCCCAAATTTGGTCCCGAGAAGGCTCCCGACCAAACGTCTTTTTTATGCAATGTGCGGTGCACATAGTGCAATGCACTACGCACATCACAATGTGCGTCACTCAATACGGGCTGAACGGGATGTGAGCCATATGTCAACCAAAGTGTAATCAACATTCTGAGAAACTTTGCAGTTATAAGTTTTCTCAAATTCGGCCCCGAACATCGAGTTTTGGCTAATGGGCCCAATTTAGGGTTGGCGATCCAAATTTGGCCCAAAATGGCAATTGGCATGCTAGAAGGTGGTTTTTCGCGTAGATATCAGCGGAAATGTATTCTATGCGTCCAGAACACTCAAATGGGTGAATTCAGGCAGTGGGCCCATCTAGGTACTATTCATGATGAATAGTACCTTTGTGGGTCCCACAGCGCAATAGGGCCCAGAAAGTGGCAAATAGCATGCTAAATGTTCTTGCCTTAAGTAAGGTAGCAGATAAGATGCGTTCTGTGCATACAGAATATATTAAAATAGGTAATAGTGGGAAGTGGGCCCCACTAGAGTTTGGCGATCTCCACAATGTGGTGGGCCTAAAAATGTAGCATTTAGGATGCCACGGGGTATGCCTTGTGTAAGGCAGCAGTGGAATGCATTCTGTAAGTACAGAATACACAAAATAGGCTAATTAGGGAAAGCGGGCCCTGCCTGCATACTATTCATTATGAATAGTGACCTAGATTCAAAATGTAATATTTTGCATTCTGTGCATCCTACCATGCGTAGGCAGGTGTGAATTGTATTCTGTAAGTACAGAATGTACAGAATAGACTAGTGGAAGCTACGGGTCCCACTAATGCCCTAGGTGGGCCCCATAGCGTAGTGGGCCCAGAAGATGGCATTTGCGATGCCAAGCGCTGTGCCTTGCATAAGGCAACTGGAAAGTGTATTCTGTAAGTACAGAATACATAGAATAGGCTAATTAGGGGTTGTGGGCCCCGCTTGTGCACTATTCATGATGAATAGTGCCTAGGGCCAAAAATGCAATACTTTGCATTACAAGTGATTTGCCTTATGTAGGTAATAGGGCAGAGTGTTTTGCATGTGCATAATACTCAGAATACGCAGCGGGTCCCACCAGGTGCCATGGTAGGCCCCCACCAGTTTCTGAGATGTTCTGCGCACCAGAACACACAGAGGAAGACACAGAGGCCTATATGCATAATCGGGATTGATACCAGAGACTAAATCCTAGCCAAATCAATAAAAACCCGAAATTATACAATGGTGAAAAGTCAAGGTCAACAGTTTGCCCCCTGATCAGAATCATTTTGAGGTGACACGGTCGCAAGTCGTCAAAATGCGACCTGATCATAATGTGACTTTTCATAAGGAGTAGGAAGCGTACCTGACTTACAGAAGTGCTCACGTTGAGGCTTAGATCCCAACTCTGTCACTGGGAGCCCGATGCTCGGGCTAGAAGACCAATGCTGATCCGATAATCCCAATTCTGCCAATAGGAGCCCGGTGCTCGGGCTGGATGATCAATGCTGATCAATGGTCCCCAATGGGATTGATGGCAACGTCGCGAGTTAATCATCTGAAGCTAGGATCCAGATGCCTATGTGCTAGGGTTTAGGAACCAAAGGCTTGGTTCTGCGATCACTGCTAGATCATAGGGTCATCTGCGGGACCCGGTTGACCATCTACTTGGTCTATTATCGCGCCATCATATAAATGTCAGATATCTATGAAATGGCTTCCAGGATCCTCTGTTGGGTCTTTGGCATTTCTGGTCGACGGTTTTGACCAGTATAAGTACCTCAGCTTCATTGATGGGGGCCCGACGTTCAAGCTATTCCGATCAGAGCTAATCGGTGGTCACTGCGAGACCGATGGCTTCATTACGAGTAATTCACCTGAAGTCAGCATTCAGATTCCTATGCGTTAGGTTTTGATGTCAAGGGCTTGACTCTGTAATCTCTGCTGGATCAGGCGGTTCTACAGCAGAACCAGAGGCGACCTTCTGCTAGGTCTGGGTGATCAACCGTTAGATCTTGTTCTCGCGCCATCCAATAAGTGTTGTCTATCTCCAAAGTCTGCAATTGGGACCCTCTGTCCGAATGTAACACTATCTGGTCAACGGCTTGACTAGAAGTCAAAGGTTTGACTGCTTTTGATCCTCTATTAGATCAATTTCCTATCTTTGCCATGCATAGGAGAAAAATTTATCAGTGAAATTGGTATTGAAATAGTCCAGGAAAAATACCTGAATTTTTGAGTGTCAGTCTGCTACACTCTGACTGAATTTTTAGATTTTTCACACGCTGCAACTCGTGGAAAATTGAGTTTGGTGGGGCAAATGACCTCAGAAAATTCTAAAATTTTCGCCATAGGCCTAATTCTTCATGTGCATTTTAGTAGACGGGTGGCGCACATTAGCATGCATGCACAGTGGTAGGCGTACATTAGCAAAATTTTCAATGTCCGGTGCACATTCCACGATGTATGGCACACATCTCTTAAAATTTTTATATATGGAGGCTTCCAATTTAGAAATCACTTTATTCCCTTCCCAAAACACAATTTCCTCTCAATTCCCAAGTTGAAAATTCAGCGTTTTAGCGAAAATGGCATGAATTAGGGTGCAACCTACCCACCGGGAACCCGAATCCATCCCAAGCTATACTTTAACCAAGCACATGACTCGTCATAGCTATTTTGGGGCCTATTTTGGTGATCCAATTGCAAAAACCTTTGCCAAAGATTCCCATTGATCTGACATGCATTTTGGTCTTGTAGGTGCCTCAAGATGCCATAGCAAATGCTTTAAGACTGCTGATAGGGTTACATCGTTATCATATGTCTAAGATGCTGGATATCCAAGTGAGTACCTATTATGAAGTACTTTTTGCATGGATGCATGACTTATGTGCCTATATGTCTATGCTTGCAGTCCAACAGGCAAGTGGAGCAAGAAGAGCACGATCATTTCGCTCGGATGACAGAGGAGAGGGATCGGGAGATCGCTCGATTGATGACGCGTCTGGAGCGCTACAATATTGATGTCATGGATAGTCCCAGTCCTGAAGATGATCATTCTGGGGAGGATGATACGTAGAGATGACGTGACATCAGGCTTCTATATGTATAACATCAGAAGTCTGTAGCTTCTGTAGTAGAATAAGATAATGCATTACAGACTAGCAATTGCGTGCCTAGTGCACCAGGGCAGTTGCGTACCTACTGTGTGAATATTCAAAAGCTTGAACTGTGTAACTTTTAGATTAATTAGTGGAATCTAATGTTGTTTGCTGCTTATAAATACATCATGCTTATATGTTTATTAGCATAACATAACTCTGCTATTCTTCTTTGCAGAAAATAGATATACAATGACTCAACAATCATTGTCAGCCTTCCGTGCTCTTTCCCACCGTTGGGGATATGATGAGTGGAATCGATTGAGCAAGATTGGACTCCAATATTTGAGAACCTTCTAGCAGGTCTCAATTAATCACGCTTTTCTACACGCTGTTGTGAAGTTCTGGGATCCGAAGGTTCATGTATTCCGGTTCGGGCATGTAGAGTTATGTCCGATGTATGAGGAATTTGCTGCTATCCTTGGGGTGACCTGTAGCATGACGGCGATGTTGACAGTGCAAGTGCTTGTTGGAGATGTGTTCTCATATCTGATCAGGGCTTTTGATGTTAGTCCACTGGAGGTAGGCTCTCTTTTGACTACAGAAGGTTCTGTAAATCTTGTTGCCCTTTTCTGACTATACGGTCAGAAATCTATGGAAGACCCGTCATGGCTGAGGATAGCTGGATTTGGACTGTTGGCATAGTTCCTATTTGTCAATCTGCCTGGTCATGGAGATTTGCTGGTTGAGCATGTGATAGACCAGATTATAGAGGGTCGGACCCCTTTTCCCATGATTATTGCGGAGATAATCCTTGGTCTAGATAAGATGAAGCATGGACAGTCTGAGCACTTCAGCGGGAGTCTGCTCCTTTTACAGGTGAGAATTCTAAATCACCTTTGCAGGTTTTCAACTTAGAAAATTCGTATTTCTACCCCAACTTTTACATGAGTCACCTTTTGTAAGGTTTTCGACTCATCGAGCTTTTGCTTTGTTTTCAGACTCTAATTTTTTTTTTTTTGCTTGAGCTGCCCCCTTTGGGTCTTCAACTCAGTGGGTTGCTCTTATTTTTGCATGAGCAACCTTTTACAAGGTTTTCAACTCAGCAAGCTTTCATTTTTTTTATTTTCTTTTGTATTACAGATTTGGCTTCAAAAGAAGCTTGGGATTCTGGCGCCACCAGCAGGGAACCCGCAGAGGTATCTTCCTCATAGCCACATGTGAAGGGGCTATGCCTTTGATGAGGCAAGGACAATGTCATTCCAAGGCTGGACTGAGTGGATGGGGACCCGACCTGAGAGCGAGATCAGGTGGAGTTGCCCCTTGGTGGTGTATACAGTATGTAGCTGTAATGACTTACATAGATTGTATCCCACTGCCGGGATTCAGGCGTTGCATGTATTATAGTCCTACTAAGATTTATCGTCAGTATGGTCAACGACAGACCATACCTCAGCTGACGGAGTTTGAGGGAGGTAGGCTGGTGCCTTGCTTCGTGGAGCATGTGGAGAGGACTTGACCTCACCGCCGGATAGCGCTGGTGGAGATTCCCGGAGCTGGATCTGCCACTGATGATGACTACAAGCTGTGGGTGCTGCGTCAAGCTTGAATCCTGTACT
Source organism: Dalechampia spathulata (assembly GCA_948192965.1). Classification (NCBI taxonomy): domain Eukaryota; kingdom Viridiplantae; phylum Streptophyta; class Magnoliopsida; order Malpighiales; family Euphorbiaceae; genus Dalechampia; species Dalechampia spathulata. The sequence goes on along the minus strand of CANYBF011450958.1, from coordinate 6,181 downwards.
ATAAAATATTGTTAAGCAACAATATATAATAAAGGATGATTATGCTTTATGTTTGCAACTAGTATTACTTAAGGCTAAGTTTATGAACATATGTTCCATTTGCATTAATGAGATTAAAACATTCACACAGAAATGTCAAAACCAACACAGAAGTTCTAGATGCGCATCAGACTTAACCTCTATTATTGACCAGCCTTATGTGAGATTTTCTGATCAACTATTTTAACGCTCTCCTTTTATCTCTCAAGAGCTCTAACTTTTACATGAGTTGTCCACGCGGATTTTCAACTCATCGAGCGAGTGTTTTTCATCTTGCCTTAATTTTTGCATGAGCTGCCTACGTAGGTTTTCAGCTTACCAGGCTTTTCATTTTTATTTTGTTATTTTTGTTTTGCCCTTTGCTCTAGACAAAATACTTCTTCAGCTGATCAAGGTTGACAGGTTTTGAGAATTCATTACCCTCCAAATTCGAGATGCGAACAGCGTCTTTGGAGAGGATCTTTTTAACTAGGAATGGGCCTTCCTAGTTGGGCCTAAACTTTCTGTGAGGATCACGAATAGCCAGTCTAACTTGCTTTAGAACTAGATCACCTTCCTGTAGGAATACAGGTTTAACCTTCTTGTAAAATGCGTTGGCCATGCACTTTTTTTAAAACTGTAGATGATAGAGAGACTTCAGCCGTCTGTCATCAATAGTGACCAGCTGCTCATACCTAGCCCTTTTCTACTCAGCTTTTTCCAATTGAGATTCCAGGATGACACGAAGTGATTTCAGCTCCACTTCAATTGGCAATACTGCTTCTGTTCTGTAAACCAGAGAATAAGGGGTGGCACCCGTGGGACTCCTTATGGTGGTTCGGTAACCCCACAAGGCGAATGGTAGATGTTCATGCCAATCTCTGTAAGTCTGTACTGTTTTGGCCAAGATGCGCTTGATTGTCTTATTAGCCGCTTCGACTACCCCATTAGCTTGAGGGTGGTAAGGAGAGGATCGATGGTGCTCAATCTCATATTTTTCCAACAAGTCTGCAACTTAGGCTTGTAATTGCACTCCGTTGTCTGATACCAAATGATGCGGCACCCCATATCTGCATATAAGATTCTTCTCTAAAAACTTGGCAACCTGTCTTGCCCCCAGTTTACCGTAGGATTTAGCTTCTACCCACTTAGAGAAATAGTCCACAGCTACCAGTATGTACCGATGTCCATTAGATGTGTTAGGATGAATCTCACCCATGATGTCAATTCCCGAAGCTGAGAATGGCCAAGGTGTTGTCAAATTCTGCAATTCAACCGATGGTAGATGACTTAGATCTCCATGAATCTGGCATTCATGGTATCTCCATACAAACTGTATGCAATCAGTCTCTATAGTGAGCCAGAAATATCCTTGGCGTAGGATCTTCCTGTACAGCACAAACCCATTCATATGGGACCCACATACACCAGCATGTACCATCTCCATAATAGATTTGATCTCTTTCCCCGATATGCATCGAAGCTGTGAACCATCTACAGTTCTTCTATAGAGAACACTCTGGTGCCAGGTGAAGTTTGCGACTAGTCTGTGTAGTGCTTACTTATCCGTTCTGTTTGCTTCCTCTGGATAGGCACCAGTCTTCAGAAAGTTCATGATATTTGTGTACCATGGGATTTCACCTGACGGGTCTAGCATCATAACCCATTCTCCAAAATAGCAAGGGATCCTTAACTGCTCGATGATCACAGGTCGGGCTTGACTCTGTGGTTGCTCATAGACTGAAGCCAGTGTGGCCAAAGCATCAGCCATCTAGTTTTCTTCTCGCAGTATATGAATGAATTGGCAGGAGCTGAAATTGTGGACCATGAGCTTCATGTATTCAGCATAAGGCTTGAGCCTTTCCTCTTTGACTTCCCACTCAGCCGTGGACTGGTGAATGATAAGCATCAAATCATCAAAAACCTGTATATCTGGGGCACCGACCATTAGCAATGCTTCTAACCTGAAGAGACATGCTTCATACTCAGCCATATTATTGGTGACTAAAAAGTTCAGCCGCTTTGAAAGCATTATTAACTCTCCTTCAGGAGTGATTAGCACAACTCCTACACCTGCACCTCTTTTGTTGACTGCGCCGTCGAAGTGCAACTGCCATTTCTGGACATCGACTGCCCCCAAGTGCTCATCTGGGAAGTCCAGCTCAAAAGTCTCAAAATCATCCATCGGCCTGGATGCTAAGAACTCGGCAATTGCTCTGCCTTTGATCACCTTGGTAGTGACATACTACACATCAAACTCTGACAACGGGATCAGCCACCTGGAGAGTTTCCCTACTAGCAAAGGAGCGACATACAAATACTTCATAGGATCAACCTTGGAGATCACCTATATTTGGTACGATTGGAAGTAATTTCTGAGTTTCTTGATGACCCAGACCATGGCCATGCATAGCTTCTCAACAGTGTTATATTTGCATTCTATCGGAAAAGCTTCTTACTCAGGTAGTAGACAACATCTTCGACCCCAACATCATTCTCCTGAGCCATCATAGCACCCACTGACTCTTCTTATAAGGCTAGATGGAGCAGCAATGGTTTTCCCGACCGAGGTGGTTGCAGAATCGAAGGGTTGGAGAGATAGTGCTTTATCCTCTCAAATGCGAACTGGCAGTTTTCATCCCAAACCATAGGCTGGTTCTTCCTCAATAGTTTGAAGATAGGCTCATACATGGTAGTGAGCTTGGCGATGAATCTGCTAATGTACTAGAGCTGTCCTAGGAATCCCCTAACTTCTATCTCAGTTCTGGGAATAGGCATCTTAATGATTGACTTTGCTTTGTCAAAATCCACCTCGATGCCTCTCTAATTGACGATGTGACCCAATAACTTTCCAGACGTCACCCCAAATGTGCATTTCTTCGGGTTTAGCCTGAGTTCGTATTTCTCAACGTGCATGAGAAATCTCTCAAGAGCAGCTGTAAGTTCCCCTCTGGTAGGATACTTCACCATCATGTCATCCACATAGACTTCAACTTCTTTGTGGATCAAATTATGCAATAGCGTTGTTGCAGCTCGCTGGTAAGTAACACCCACATTCTTCAAGCCAAAGGGCATGACCTTGTAGCAGTAAGTCCCCCATTCTATGATGAAAATTGTCTTTACCTTATTTGTAACCGCCATCAGGATTTGGTTGTATCCAGAGAATCCATCAGCAAAGGAATACATAGCGCTAGCAGCTATACTATCGACTAGCACATCGATGTGAGGTAAAGGAAAATTATCCTTTAGACATGCTTTGTTCAGATCCCTGTAGTCTACGCAGACTCTGACCCTGCCGTCTTTCTTAGGAACTGGAACTACATTGGCCAACTATTCTGCATAGTCAACCACCTCAAGGAATTTAGCATCCAACTGCTGTTGGACATCTTCCTTGACTTTCTATGCCCATTCTGGTCGGAGGCACCGTAGCTTCTGTTTGACTGGCTTGAACCCTGGCTTGGTAGGAATTCTGTGTTCTGTGATGGATCTGTCGACACCTGGCATGTCTTCATAGCCTAGAGCAAAGGCTTTTATGTGCTTTTTCAATGTGCTGATTATTTCTGTTCTCTCTTCAGAGGTCAAGTCTGATGCAATCTGGAGGAGACATGGCTTGCATCTCTGTTAATGTTAACATTTTTGACGCAAGATGCGTTAATGTCAAAAATGCTCATGTAATGCTCATGCTCATGCACAATGCCATTAGAATACACATCGCAAACATAAGCAAAGTTGCTCTTTATTACTTCATGCTTAGACGGGATTACATCATCATTAAAAAGCACAGAAATAGGGATATCAGTGTCCTCATATACAAGCTCTTCAAGGGTGATCTCCACCAGTGTGGTGATATCCTCGTAGACCTTTGGTAGCAGCAGGTCTTCGATGTCCAAGTTTTGCAGCTTAGATCCCAGTGCAGCGACTGTAGCAAGCTCCTGCTCTAGGCGACCGGTGGTGAGATTAACAACATCACCAAAGATCTGGAAAGCATCATCAGGGCTTATGGTGATGGTAGCAGCAGTCTTCCCAGGTGCTGTCAAGGCTAACAGGTCATAAACATCGCCAAAGATGGCAAACTGTTGCTCATAGAACTCCTCTGAGTTAGGCAGCTCAGGAGCGCGATCATGCTAAGTCTCTCCTTGAATGAAGAGAACCATCTTGTACTACTCTGGCTTATCTGAGGTATAAGGATCAAACCCAATGCAATACCTCTCCTCCCACATGACTGTAGGAATGTCAAATTCAATAGGGCCTTGCTGATGTAGGCTCAAACCCCTGCCGGGCATGAAGTCCATCAGTTGCATCATCCTTTCCACAGCGGGACTCGGTTGGTACAAGTAGGATTCTGGTTCTCCAATAGCAGTAATCTGGAAACCAGTCATAAGGGGAATATCTTTCCTGATGTAGGCCAAGGCAACCTCATCATCAGCAGCAATGGTAACCACACCTTCGTTGTGTGGGAATTTGATTTTTTGATGCAGGGTGGATGGCACACCTCCTAGTGGATGGAACCATGGTCAGCCCAATAGTAGTGCAAATGACACCGGAATGTCCAGAACAGTGAATTCCACCACTGACTCAATAGGTCCAACAGTGACAGTGGCAGTGAAAGTACCAGTAACCTCCCATTTGGACTCATCATATGCTCTAATGATGGTCTTGTAGGGATTGAGATCTGAAAGTTGAACCCCAAGCTTAGGAAGCACTTTGAGTGGCCATACGTTGATCCCAAAATCGTCATCCACCATGATGTAAGGAGTGGTGAAGTTCATGATCTTCACCCTGATGAATAGTGCCCTGTTGTGGCGGATCCCCTCGGCCGATAGATCTGCATTAGAGAATGTGATTATGCTGGATGGCAGCTCCCGATTGACCAACTGGCTCTTCATGCTGAAGGTAAAAGTAGAGGGAGTGATCCTCATGGCAGAGAGTGCTTCGACGACGGCCCGTCGATGTTGTTGGGAGGATAGCACCAGGTCCCAGATGCTGATGTTTGCTTGGGTCTTCTTCAGCTGTTTGACCATAACATTATCAGGCTGAGCAACCTAATTAGTTAGTAGTGAAGCTGGAACATTGCTTGGACTAGCTTGATCCCTGGTGGGCCTAGCCTCAATTGGCTTCTTAGGAGCTTCAGGCTTCTTCCCGAGGTCAAGAGGAGTGAATACCTTGCCACTACGGGTCATGTTGCGAACCCGAGAGGACATCTTATTAGCCCCTAGTCCTTTTTGTTGTTTGGGCTGCTTAGCTGCTTTAGGGGTCTTGGTGGACTTACCCTTATCAAAAGCCTGATCTTGTGATGATTCAGACTTATTAGAACCCTAAGTAGCTGTAGACTCATCCTCAAAGCTATCATACCATATATCGATGGCACCAATATCAAATCCACCATCGGGGCAGAGGGTGATAGCTGGTAGCTGTGCATTCCCCTTACTGCTAAGAGGAGAAAAGGAACTTAGAATCAAGGATTCTGGCAATCCTGATTGGATCATGTAGGTGCGGTTGGCCTTATGGTAGTTAGGCAACAGGTTTGTTTTGGTTGATGGTTTGGATTTCTCAGGATCTTCGATCTCACCAGAGTTGATGAGCTTTTGGATGACAAGCCTAAGGGAGTGGCAGTCATCAGTGTTATGACCATGGTGCTGGTGATAGTGGCAGTAGGTTTTGGTGTCTACTGTGGCTGGAGGTGGTGTTTTGAAGTTTGGTTCCAATGGTTTGATGAGTTTGGCTTTGAGAAGGTGACTAAAAACCTTAGAAAGTGGCATTCCAAGATCTGAGAATTTCTGGGGTGGCGTAGTGTTTTGGAGTATGGGGTTTGGTGTTTGCACAGCATGGATTTTTGGTATTTGCAGGGCGTTGGTGTAATGAGGCTTTGTTTGTGTTGGTATGTAGGTTGTGATTTTGGGTTTTGGGAAGGAAATCTCCTTTTTCTTACCCTCGGTTTGCTCGATGCACTGTCCCATAAAGTAGATGTCCTCAAAGGTATGGAACGTCTGATATTTCAGCCTATCTTGGTAAAGTGGCAGCGACCCCATGATAAGCTTGTTAATCATGTCTGATTCAGATGGCTTCTGTCGAACTAATGCAGCTTTATCCATCCAGTGACTAAAATAATCCATAAAGGACTCATTGGCTTTTTACTTAACCATTTCCAGGTCCATTAAGGTTA
>CANYBF011450904.1:0-38462 GCA_948192965.1 Dalechampia spathulata | reverse complement strand
GTTACATGAAGTACTTAATTCATCTTCACATGCTTGATCACCATGTTTGGATTCTAAATTGCTATTATCTAATGAGAATTAATAATTGTAATGGAAGATTCATGTTAATCACTCTAGTTAAAGGATTGTTGGAATCCACTTCTTGAGAATGCTAACTATGACATATGTTTCTTAATTGCTTCATATTTGCATCTGTAAAATGAGAGTTTTATGGAAAATAATGTGAATATACATTATATAGGCATGAGAATACTATATAGTACAAATGAAAATGTCATTTCTATATTGGTTTTCTTTAACATTATTCATAATTGATTTAACTAATTGCATCTTTAAGGATCAATACTGACTTTATCATCATAATCCTTACCTATTCAATTCGTGACATAAAGATATTAGAAATCAATAAATTTTATAATTGGAAATTGGAATAATACCTAGCTCCTCGAGTTCGATACCCTTCTTACTCTATACTAAGTCCATAGAGAATAAGGGATTTAATTCTGACTGCAATTGTATTTTTTTATTAATCCCTTAAATCCCTACTTCAATTAGTAGGTTTCAAAGCTTAAACACTCAAACCAGCCTGGTTCTTGGTAGGTCTAGCCTCGGTCGATTTCTTCAAAGCATCCAACTTCTTCCCAAGGTTTAGAGTAGTGAACACCTTACCACTATGTTATGAAATTCTAAAGGATATCTTGTTAGTACCTAACCCCTTCTGCTACTTGTAAGATTTAGATGTCAGCTTGGCTACCTTGGGAGTCTCAAGTGACCTACATTAGAAGAACACTGAGTAGCTATAGACTCATCTTTTGAACTATCGTACCATATCTTTATAGTGCTAATATCAAACTCACCACCAGGGATTTAGATGATCTCCTCACTATTGAGGGGAGAAAAGGAGTTAAGAACTAAAGATTTGGGCAACATTGATTAGAGCATGTAGGTGTGGTTAGCTTTATAGTAGTTAAGCAGCAGGTGTGTCTTGGTTAAGGGTTTAGATTTCTTGGGATCTTTGAGCTCACCCGAATCAATGAGGTCCTAAATGACTCGTTTGAGAGAGTGGGAGTCATCAATGTTATGGCTATGATGCTAATGGTAATGGTAATAGGTTTTAGTGTCTACTAAGGCTAGGGGTGCATAAGAGGCTTGATGAGTTTAGCTTTGAGGAGATGCCTGAAGACCTTAAAAAGCAGCATCCTAAAATTTGAGTACCTCCAAGATTAAGTAGTGTTTTAAAGTATAGGATTCAGTATTTGTAAGGCATTGATGTAGTGGGATTTGTGTCCTATTTGGGTGTATATGGTGGCTCTAGGTTTGAGGGAGGAAAGCTCCTTCTTCTTTAGCCCCTTGGTCTACTTAATCTGTTTGCTAACAGAGTAGATGTCCTCAAAGGTATGGAATGTCTAATACTTCACCTTATTCTGGCATAGTGGCAGCAACCCTATAATAATCTTGTTGATCATGTCTGACTCAAATGGCTTCTATCTGACCAATGTAGCTTTGTCCATCCACCAACTTAATTAGTCCAAGAAAGACTCATTAGCCTTCTGCTTAACCATCTCTAAATATAGCAGTGTCACATTGAATTGAGATTTGAACCCATACTACTTGCAAAAAGTAATACAGAGAGGCTTCCAAGTGGCCAAGGTTGCATTTTTGAGATTGTGATACTATGCTAGTACTGGTCCCTTAAAAGAAATGAAGAAGAGTTAGATTATCTACTCATCCGATAAATCTATAATGCTCATCATCATTGTGTAAGTCTTGAGATGATTCTTTACATCCCCAACCCTGCTGTATTTAGGAACATCTGAGAACTTGAACTTATCAAGCAACCTCTTAATAGCTTGAACAATTAACTCATCAAAGTCAAGATCAGACCCCATGCCTTTAATGTTCATGATAGACTACAATTGTTCTATCTTTTACTCTAAAGTAGATTGACCACTTTCCCCTTATCCTTCATAGGAGCTAGTGGAGTGATGAAATCTCTAGGATTAAGAGCTTCCTAAATTTGCTGTTACATTAGAGTCTTGAAGTCATTGTTAAGAGGTTGGCCATAGACTGGTTGATGAGCTACTCAATAGTAGCAAGTAAGGCATCATTTAACACTGAGCATAAAGTGTCAGATGGAGAAGTGATATTCTTAGTATGTTATGAGTCTGACATGGTTTGCATATAACAGAGAGAGTTAGCATGGATGCATGTATATGTATATGCGATATGGCATACGATATGCCATGTGATGTGGCATGTTATATGGCATAATTACGTGGTAAGTTAGCATGGTATATTGGCATATATCATGAAAAATAGCACGTATGGCATAGCGGATTGACGTATTTAGATCATATTGGCATACAAGATAATATATATTATGTCATGGCATATAAGTGTGTGATGTGGCATGTGACATGATATAGCATAAGGTCTTTATGTATACAACATTCTGAGATATTAAGTAATGCCTCCTCCTCCTCAGGAAAATTTTCACCTCAAGTAGCACGGGTCAAAAATGCACGAGTGAAAATGCAAATAAATAAGCAAAATCATTAATAGTAAATGAAATTTAGGACTTTATCGACTAATTTTATGCCATGTAAAAGTACAAATCAAGAGCCGAAGTTTGATGGATGTAAGGTACAACATGGTGATGTAGCATGTAACATGATGACATGGCATGTGATATGGTGACATTGCATAATGGTATATGACATGATGATATGGCTTGTGAAATGGCATAATAGCATATAACACAATGATATGGCATGTGACATGGCATAATAGCATATGACATGATGATGTGGCATGTGACATGGCATAATAGCAAATGACATGATGATGTGGCATGTGACATGGCATAATAGCATATGACATGGTGATATGGCATGTGACATGGCATAATAGCATATGACATGTGATATGGCATGTGACATGATGACATGGCATGATCGTGTATGATATGTGACGTGACATGTGACATGATGATATAGTATAATGGTATATGACATGTGACCTGACATGTGACATGATGACATGACATAATAGTGTATGACATATGACATGTTATGATGACATGACATAGCAGCATATGACATGGCATAGTGGCATACGAGATATGATGTGGCATGATGACATGGCCTAATGGCGTATGACATGGCATGGTATCATATGACGTGACATGATGATATGGTATAATGGCGTATGACATGACATATTAGCATATGACATGGCATGTGACATGGTATATTAGCATATGACATGGCATGATGACATGGCATAATGGCATATAATGTGGCATGATGTCATGGTATAATCAAAAGCTAAGTAAAACAAGCTGAACATGGCAATAAAGCTAAATTAAGAAAATAAGTTAAACATGGCAGAAAAGCTAAATTAACTTAAAAAGTCAAAGGAAGAGCTAGCAAGGTGATGAAATCTCTAGGATTAAGAGCTTCCCTGATTTGCTATTGCATTAGAGTTTTGAAGTCATTATTAAGAGTTTAGCCATAGACTGGTTGATGAGCTGCTCAATAGCAGCAAGTAGGGCATCATTTAGCACTGAGCATAAAATGTTAGATGGAGAAGTGATATTCATAGTATGTTATGACTCTTAACAATGGTTTGCACATAACAGAGAGAGTTAGCATGGTTTGCACATGCATCCATACACATGTGCATCCATGCTAACTCTCTTTATTATGAGTCTGACATAGTTTTTACATAACAGAGAGAGTTAGCATAGATGCATGTGTATGTATATGCATTTGCATATGATGAATGTGATGTGACATATAGGATGTATGTATGACCTATGCTAGGAAACATCTAGCATTATGGCTACAAAAGAAAGTGGTTAGTGAAAATTATGCATGAGCATGCATGTATGAGTGTTGGATAAAAAATATGAAAAGGTTAGTGAACATGTAGCACACAGCAATGCTCCCTACCAACCTTATAACCTTACGAAGATATGTCAATTAAAAATCTCCTAGGTGGGATACTAGCCTAGAGTTACACTAAGAACTTGAGGCATAAAACTCATAGTATATGAGGCAAGTAAAAGATGATCGTTACTCGATCATATGAGGGATTACTTCAAAAATCTGACAGCATTTCAACATGATCATATTGTTATGATAAGAGAATGCTAAAGGAATAGGCACATGTGGTTATGGAACCAATACAAAATCATGAGAAGATTCTAACTCTTAATAAAGCAAGATGGCATAATCATATTGTTATGGTAAGAAAATGCTAATGGAATAGGCATGAGGTATGCAACCATCATAGAATCATGAGAGGATTCTGACTTTTAGAAAAGCAATATGAAGTGAGAAAATAGGTCAGTTTTAGGCAATTCTACTAATATGATAGTTTTGGAATGTTGCTATGGTTAGCTACATAGGCTTTAGTCTAGTAAGAATAGGTTGAGGTCCCCTGCCATGTTGTCCACAACCTATCCAACTCAATGGAATCATTGATATAGGACTATACCTAGTGTTTATCTATCAGAAGTCATCAATGGTTAATGATACAAGGCAACGAGCATTCATGAGCATGAAATAAGCATACAACGGGGTATAGTATAGCAGCAATTATAACAGATGTAGCATGGCATCATGATATGGCAATCATAGTATGAAACATGACGTATGTATGGCATATGAAAAGACATCGTATAGGCATGATATATGAGATGACATGACATAGGCATGATATGTGAGATGACATGGCATAAGCATGACATGTAAGATGACATAGCATAAGCATGACATGTGAGATGACATTATATAAACATGCATGTGAGATGACATGACATAAGTATGACATGTGAGATGGCATGGCATGGGCATGATATATGATATAGCATGGCATGGACATATGAGATGGCATGGCATAGGCATGACATATGAGATGACATGGCACAAGCATGATATAGGAGATCACATGCAATAACCATGACATATGAGATGACATGGCATAGGCATGACATGTGAGATGAAATGGCATATGCATGATATGTGAGATGACATGGCATACGCATGACATATGAGATGACATGGCATATGCATGACATGTAAGATGACATGGCATATACATGACATGGTATAGCATACATCATATAGCAATGATAAAACATACATCATGATAGATATAAAATTTACAGCAATTTTAGATCATTTAAACTATGAATAAGCATTGGTAGTCATGAAAACATGCATGATTAATGCTAACCATCAAAAATAAACCTAAAAACATATACCCATAATGAAATCAAGAGAAAAGAAGGAGAGAGTAGGCATTCAACTCACCAAAACAGATTGTGCTTCTGTAAAATTAATTCCAAACATGATTAGGGATTTAAGTAGAGTTAATTAGTCTCTAATCCTAAGTTAATTACTTAATTAAGTGCTTAATTAAGTGAGGATTAAATTTAGCAGAGTTTAGGCAAGTTTTATTAATTTTAGACCTCTTTTCCATAAATACAAGACTTATATTTATAGGTGAGGGTGATAGGATTAAGAAAATCATATTAGCAATGTGGGATTCTAGAAATGTTTAAGCTGTGTAGGCAGAACATAATGTTATATGGGTAGCATATAGCCTGAAAAAAGTTTATATGTGCAGCATGTAGCAATAGATGCCTAACATGATCAATTTTTAACTTATGTGCATCACCCAATGTAAGCACATTGGGATGTGCACCATAGGTCAAACATGCATCATTTAGGACCCTAATACATGGTGTCATATGATGCATATTAGATTTGCTCAGGAAAAAGCTACCTACCATGCGTATATTTTTAGAACATGTATAGCATGTAGCACTATGTGCTATGCATATCATGAAATGCATGCTATGTGCTCCTCCCTCCACAAGCAAATTATAACATACTCTACATGTCTAGAACATTTAGAGGAGGCTCAAAGGCATGTATCCAAAACACTCACAATTGCACCCTCAATCATGCTTGACAACTTCTTAGCTCCTTCTAATGTTTATGCTTTTTTTATTCCATCATTCTCTTACTTTTTAAGAACATTTATCATTAATTTTTTATAAATGAGAATATAATTTTAAACAAAATATTAGAAAAATATATCAATAAGCTAACTACAATCCTTTCATGTTTATAATCCATTCATGAAGATTGTTATTATTATTTTAATCATTAGAAAAAAAATAAGAACATAATAAAAATTACACTAAAGATTTGAATCAACTGCAAATCAATAAATTCTAAAAGATGCGAACCTTAAACATGCTTTTTAAGACCCATCAATTATATAGAATTGAGAACCTTATTGATGCAATTCAAAACCCAACAACATTTTTAAAACAATAATCAGATGCAATTGAAGAAAAACTTCAAATCATGCTAAAATGAGGAAATTGCTGCCTAAAGATCAAAAATGGTCATATAAACCCTCAAATCAAATAATATAGATTCCAGCCAAATTAAGTAAAATTATAGGATTTTCTTCATACCTAATAATACTTCAAGAAAGAACTCAAGTTAAATACATCCTTTGAATATAAATCTATTTAGCACTAAAAAATATAAAGAATCAGAATTAAAATTATCTTTTACAATGATTAAACCATTGCAAAATCAATTTTAATACCATATGCAAATAAACACAAAGAGAATAAAATCTGTTTATTGAGAGAAAAATCTCAACTCATTTTCTAATTTCATTAATCCATATTCTCCATTCTTGGTTTACAAAATAAAAGAATACATATTTATAGGAGAATACAATATAATATAATAAAATAAAATAAAATATATCATAAATAATAATAAAATAGAAAACCATCTATATTCTACTTATAATAACCCATTTATGAAGTCGAAAACCCATCCATTATAACCCCCATTTGTCTCTTAAAATGCCACCCTTATAACCGATGCTAACTTATCATTTTTACATCATCACGCTTGTGACAAGGGTGTCGCACTCACAACTGTGTACTTCTTAACAAGTCTAATATTCCAATATTTCTTCTATGTTGATCATACCACCATCGTCACGATCATGACAATAACTTTTCTACTTGTTTTTATCATAATCACACTCTTAATCGTGCTTGATAACTTCTTAGCTCCTTCAAATGTTTAAGCTTCTTTTTATTGTATCATCTTCAGACCATATTTAGCCTCTTTCCTTTCTTCTTCCTTTTGAATTCAAATTTAGGGTAAAACACCATTTCAAGTTGAGATTTCATGAGAAATTTGGTTTTCATGCTCTTTTCATGTTCTATGTGCTTTGTACATGTCTTCTTCTCCTTCTTTATGCTTTCTTACATGTTTAATGAAGAAGTAAGTTACTGTAAGGTTATGTTGATTGTGTGTAAATGGAATAATTAGAGTGAATAATGGAAGATACGAAAGCAAAGTGATGAACTTGATCTTGTTTTGCAATCGAATGGAATTTCTGTTTTGGTATGTAAAATTTGTGTAAATTCCTAACTTGTAATCCTTAAATTTATCACTTTGGTTGCTAATTAAAGTGTAATAATGATTTTTAATGGTGTTTAAATGGTTTTAATGTGTAATGTTGATGGGAAGATGATTATATATGATGATAGTTTGAATTCAAATTTACTGCCCAATTTGAGGCCATTTAGCCATTCACTAGTTTAGGGGAAAGAAGTGTGTAATCCTTGAATTCTTGTATAAACATGATTGAATGATGTGTGTACATGATGTAAATGGGGTTTGGTTGCATGTAAAGGTTAGTTATGGCATGAAAATGCAAAAAGGTTTATTAGTAAGCAACAAATCATGTAGTTTGTGTATATTATATACATTTGGCCTTTAGGTATGGATATATGCTTTGTATGTTGGGTAATTGGACCTAAGTTTATGTGTAACATGTGTATGTATGCTTGCATTTAGTATGATATGATTTTAATGTGGTTTGGAAATCAAATGGTTAGGGTATGCATGAAGACACTTATAAGGCAGGTTATGCACCTTAATGTGCAAGTTATGTAACATTATGTATTATGAGACATGTGAATGTATGATTTAAATCTAGATATATTGTTCATAGATAATTCTTAGGATAACATGTTCATGCATTAAAAGTGACCATATGACCAAATTATGTTTGGGTAAGCAAGGTATAAGTTAGTGGTTTGTTGAAAATGTTCATTTTAGTGCATGTTAGTAAGCTCCTTTAAAGCATGCGGCCTTTTGCATTTTGGAGGCCTTAATGGATAAAATAATTTACATGATATAGCTTGAATGAAACCTTGATTAGTCCAGTTTCTAATGGTGTATGGCTTGGTTATGTTAAAGGCCAAGAAGATAGCTTAAAAATTAATTTAGTTCAAACATGTGCAAAAAGGGTAGTTGTATTTCCTAGTTTTGACCAAGTGATGTTGTATGGCATAAATGTGTAAGTTTTGGTACTTTTTTTACATGGTTGAATACCTTAAGATATGCATGAGATGATGGGCTAAAAGTGAGTGTCATTCATGATTCATAAGATGTCCATTAGGGGTACATAATGGCATGTGTATATAAGATGAGAAGAGAAAGGAAACATGAAGTAAAAATGACCAAAAAAATAATAAAACTTACCAAATGAATAGTGCATATGACCAAATGAATAGTAATCTACCTTGTATGATTTGGCACTTTAATGAATGGATATCTTAGCCATCTAAACTTGATGTTATACATACCTAGACCTTGTAATTCTTCATTATACACAAGAACACACACTTGGAGGCATGAAGTGATATTGTTACATTATGTTCACACATGCTATGATAAGCATGGCATGTGAGATGACATGGTATAAGCATGGTATATGAGTTAACATGGCATGGGCATAGCATGTAAGATGACATGGTATAAGCATGGCATGTAAGATGACATGACATGGGCATGACATATGAGATTGCATGGCATAAGCATGGCATGCAAGATGACATGGCATAAGCATGGCATATGAGATGACATGGCATAGACTTGGTATGTGAGATGACATGGCATAGTATACATCATATAGTAATGATAAAATGAGCATAGCAACACAAATGAAAACTAATGATAATGTCCCCAAGAAAGGGGTGTAGAAAGATAAGGGATACACGATGAAATATGGCTAAACCATACATGCCATGGGAAATAAAATAGAAGCCTATTCTATTACAAAGGATCTTTGATGATACAAAAATCTGAGATGTTTAGCAACATCGTCTCCACTCAAGAAAAGTCAACCTCATGTAGCATGAGCTGAAAATGCATGAATAAAAATACAAAATAGACAAGTAATCATTAGTGGTAAATGAAATTTAGGACTAGATTGACCAATCCAATGTCATGTTAAAGCATGAATAAAAAATCAAAGTCTAATTAATGTAATGGCAACAATCATGAAAATGGAAATAAACACAAGTCTGATCATGAAAATCATGAAAAATAATTAATTTTAGGCAAAATCAATCAATAGCATAATTAGACTTTTCTAAGATCACATAAGACATCACTTAGAAATAAATCACTATCCAATCAAGCTAATCATGTTAAGTGATAATTAAAATCATAATTAAAAAGACATTAATTGAGAAATTAAGCAAAATAATAATGATTTAATAGTAAAATGAACAAATTGATCATGGGCAATTAGATTGGAAGGCTCTAACATCATTCAAATGTCAATTAGAGCTAGTAAAACATAACCAATCAAAGTCAATCATATCGATCATTGTAAATAAACAAATTAAATAAGCATTTAATGGAATGTAATCAATGTATGATGAATTCATATTGTATGCAAATATTCAATATCTAAATTATCCCTAATCAATGTATTAATAAGAATGGATATTATTAATGCGGTTATCTAAAGTGAACATATGGACGGGTAGTATGGGACTGACTCACTTGAGGCCTTGCTAGTGAGATTTCATATGGATGATTAATCTATGTCTATGAAATATATCTCACTCATATTAGTAGTGAAAGTATCCTTAAGACTTGAGATAACAAGGTTATCTTAATTATGGATCACTATGTTTTGACTCCTATGTTTTATTTCTCCTTAGGAGGCATTCATAGCTTAGAGGTTGGATATGGTGTGAAGTAGTTAAAGGTATTTATTTATCAATAAAGGATTCACCACCCCAGATTAAATATAGTGGTTTTATCTCATTGATTCATGTAATATTCTTTATTCAGGAATGTCTGGTCGAAGTAGAATGCCTATTAAAGAATGAGTTTTATAAGGGCATTTTAGGAATAAAGATTATGGTGGTCGAAGTAGAATGCCTATTAAAGAATGAGTTTTATAAGGGCATTTTAGGAATAAAGATTATGGTACATGAAACATCAAATTTGGGGCATGATCTAACACACTTGATTATGCATTCAGTTTACATTAATCCATACTCATACTTAGATGAGATAGTGGATGGTGAAAGGAGTTTATTACATGGAATCTTATATGGAAGGGTTGTAGTCAAACTAATGACCTCTTGACATTTGGGTAGTCATCTTGTATGACTAGACACTGCTCTTGATTTACATATAATATTATTAAATGAAGTTTAATAATATGTTGATACGTTGCCAACATGTCAAGAACCCAAAAGGTCACACACTAAAAGTAAGAGGAATGATAATCATGAATGGATGTTGATGAAATAATGTTTTATGGTTATGGGATGACCTATATTTTTCATGTTCATTTGATATAACATGAAAAAGAGCTTTGATTTGATACCAAGATCACTTAAATTTGATAAGTATAACTTAAGATACAAGTGATTCAAGTTAACATGTATAATATGCATGGTATATACGGAATTGGATGGAATTAAATGACTTAATAGTCAATATATGATTGTCACATAAATTATTCATGTATGATGAATTAAAAGAAAGTGCACATGATTTTCATGTGCTTCTGGAAAGGAGATTTAAGTTAGTCACATACCAAAAGCATGTGACATGCACATGACTTGACTTATTAAACTTAAACCTAATTAGAGTTTAATAATGATGTTTTTGGTGAAAATAAAAGAATAATACAGAAGCTAATTTTTTATGCCTCCTTCCTCTAATTCTTCCAAGCCATTCCAAGCTCAAGAACAAGGAGATCAATTCAATTTTTGAAAAAAGATCAAAGAAGAAAAAATTGAATTCATCTATTATACTTCATCCATTCCTTTTATTTTGTTTTGCTAGTATCTAAACAAAACAAGTAATATTGATTACTAATCATTTTCATTGCTTGTGTGGATAGTTTGGAGATCCTCTAAGTTTGGGATTGAAAAGTTTACTACAGCTTTTCTAATGGATAAGAAAGAAGGAGATCTGTATAAAAGTAAGTTTCTGATCTCTTCTTTGGTGATCTTTGTCACATCCTACAATGGGCACACATTTTGCATTCATGAATTAGTTTAAATGCTTGTTTTATATGTTATTAGTGTGTTAATGATGTGTAGCACATATAGGGTGACATGTGCAACACATAGCGAGCCAGAGTAAGAGAAAACTAAGTTTTAACACTAAAACATGAACCAAATCATAATCTTAAGCAAATTTATGACTGTCACAAATCATTTAAGCTAGAAGAAAGCATTAAATGCTATTGTTACATTCATGATTGAAGCCAATCATTGAAAAACAAATGAAAAAGCATAAACCCACAAAGAAATCAATAAGAAAAAGAGAAGAGAATAAGCATTCAACTCACCAAAGTAGAATTAGCTTCTAAAATCTTGATTCCAAACATGATAAGGGATTTAAGTAAGATTAATTAATCTCTAATCTTATATTAGTTACTTAATTAAGTATTTCATTACGTGTGGTGTGATTTTGCAGAGTTTATGCAAGTTTTATTAATTTTTGACCTCTTTTCCATAAATATAAGGCATGTATTTATAGGTAGGTTCATGGGATTGAGAAAAATACATTAGTAAGGCTAGATTTTGAAAAATTATGCATCATATGTTCAGCATATAGCCCAAAAAAAAGGCTATTTTTGTAACATGTAGTGGCATATGCCCAACATGATGCATTTTTGACCTATATCCACCACCTAATGTGTGTGCATTCATTTAGAGCATAAATGCATGGTACCATATAGAGCATATTAGATTTGCATGGGAAAAGGTCGTTCACTATGTGTATATTTTCAAAACATGCATAGCATGTAGCACTATATGCTCTACCTTCCACAAGCAAAATGTAACATGCTTCACATGTCCAGAACACTCAAGGGAGGTTCAGAGGCATGTATGCAAATTAGGGTCGACATCGGGGACCTATACCAAGCCGAATCAAAGAAAACCTGAAGTTCCAACACACAAGTGAAAAGTCAAATATTTAGTTAAGTAGGCCGTAACTAAGCTTTCAGTACCATTGCAACATGCCTTAGAAAACTGCTTACCTTATTATAATATAATTGCATACCCGATGTAGCCCTTTCATACCTTCATTGACCTTTAATACTTTTCTTTTTAAGGAATATGATTAAGAACAATTAGGTTAGGTTATGAGATTACACATACTTTTATATATTTTCCATTTAAAACTTCACCCGACCGCCTTAACAAATCCTTTGTCCACTCACTTCACTAAGGCAGTAAGTTTTATTTTTATCCTCCTCCTTTTTATCTCCACGTAATACATAAATATTCAATTAAACTTATACAATAGTTAGATTTGTTAGTGTATGCTCTAGAGCATCATGTTTCATTGTAATTTAAATATTGAACCATTTATCAATAAGAGGCATTATTCATTATTCAGTTTACTCAAAAGGTTATTAACTAAATAATGAATTCCAATATATTGGAATAGTACAAAGGAATTCATAAAGTAGTTTATGAAATGTGATTCTTATTGTATGTAAATGTTCAATATCTAAATTGTCCCTAATCAATGTATTAATAAGAATGCATATTATTAATGCGGTTAAGATCATCACATGTTATACTTCTTTAAGGGATGATTCTTATTCATCATGACAAGAGTTATCTAAAGTGAACATATGGAAGAGTAGTAGAGGACTGACTC
Organism: Dalechampia spathulata; assembly: GCA_948192965.1. Taxonomy (NCBI): domain Eukaryota; kingdom Viridiplantae; phylum Streptophyta; class Magnoliopsida; order Malpighiales; family Euphorbiaceae; genus Dalechampia; species Dalechampia spathulata. Next base: position 25,413 of record CANYBF011450904.1, on the reverse strand, counting down.
ATTGGAGGCTTTACTAGTGAGATTTCATATAGATAATTGATCTATATCTGTGAAACATATCTCACTCATATTAGTAGCGCAAGTATCCTTAAGACTTGAGATAACAAGGTTATCTTAATTATGGATCACTATATTTTTGACTCCTATATTTTATTCCTCCGTAGAGGCATTCATAACTTGAAGGTTGGATATAGTGTGAAGCAGTTGAAAACTAACTCCCTACATACATCTATGTAGTATAAGAGCAGATTCAATAACTTGGTTAATTGTAGTTAGAGAGTGTAGATATATTACTTTATGATTGATTTTACTTAGGTGATCTTACTGCATTTCATGAATCATTAACCATACAAATGCCACAAAGAACTATATAAACCTAACTAAAATAGTACTTGGATATGTATATTAGGTTGAACTCTTAGTACACTAGTTAGTTTTATTCACTATACATAGTTCAATATGATGTGAACTTAGTCATGCCAATTTCTATGTTAAGACTATGAACTTAAAATGTATATATAGATTTCAATTAAGCAAATTTATAATTAGTCAATTATTAGTTTAGATGAACGTTACTTAAATAATAAAATGTTAGAATATAAAATCTATAGTGTTGATAAAATGATAAAACTAAAGCTAAATAAAAGTTGAATGTTTATTTAAGGATGTTTATATATATATATATATATATATATATATATATAACATATTTATGTAACATGTGGATTTAAACATCTATGTATAACAGATGACGAAAATATGAGACTTGCTCACCCTGTTTCTCGAGCAGATAATGACAAAGCAAAAAAAGGTTTGTGCCTAACAATAATTGATCTATAAGTGAAATTCGCAGCTGAAATAAAAAGCTTAACGATCCAAGCATAATGTTGCAAAATATTATGTTATTTAAATGTTATTTATTTAATATTGGATAGGTATATATTAACATGTATGGTATGTTATTGGTTTATATCTATTCCATCATCACATAAATACATATATGAAAAGGTCATGGATCATATATCATTAGCATGATATTTTGGAGGAATAAGGGAGGCATAATTATGTATATATAAATATACATATAAATACATATAAAATGAAAAATAAAGAAGGCACTAGTATATTTATAGATTGAAATGATATAGAGATAGATATTATAGAGATACTATGAAAATATACCCAGTATTGATTATATATAATCAGAGATAGTGATTGATGTAATAATGATGATTTATATATAGAAAAAGGGTGAATTCACAAAAGTGATGAAATGATCAAGAACAGAGGAATGCAACTCATATTTACATTCATTATCATAAAACATATCATTACTATGAGATAAAAGCAATGAAGTTCATAATTAGAGTCACAGATACCAAGCATACTATTGTTATTATTTTGAAGTACAGTGTGATATTATAATTGATCTATGTGAAAGATAGATGATATATAGAATTAACCATAAATAATTATTATAATGATAATTTATTATTGATGGTACAATTTTATTGGCTGTTATATTTCTTATGAAAAATTACTATGTTATTCATTAAATTATTTCATTCATTATTTATATTTATTATATAATTAAATAATTGAATTTTATTTACTGTAAAATTATTATTAGATACCATTAAGTTTTATACTTAACATTTATCGTTTGATGAACGTAGGTTATATATACATTCAATAATTGCTTAATGGCATGTCATAATTTATATGCAGATATTTTATACGAATAGGTAATGATAAAGCCATAGGTTAGAAAATAAATAGTCACAAATCATACCAGATATATTACATCAATGTAAAAAAATTACAAATCCTTTGTAGAATAATTAATGAATTCCAAATTACATGGTTTTTATTAATCATTTTATAGGAGCATGTTTTCATCATTTTTGTATGATAATACAAGTTATTATGCAACAACTCTTTTACTTGAGAAGATATGGCATCAGATAATATGAACTAGAAATGAATGAACAAAAAATATATGAATAAATAAAGTAGACAAATAATGTTAGGCAATAAAAGGAATGTTGGGATACGATTGATCAATCCAATGTCATATGAAAGCATGAATCAAGGATCAAAACCCCTTAAATGTGTCAGTAACATTCATGAAAAGTAGGAATTAACAAGAGTCAAATCATGAAAATTGTCAAAATAATCAATTTTAAGCAAAATTGATTAAGGACATAATTGGAAGATTCTAAGATCATATGTTGCATCACTTAGAAATAACTCAACATCCAATTAAGCTTAATAGCATAATTAAACTCAAAATTGTAATTAAAAATGGCATGTAATTGAGAAAACTTGCAAATTAATTGATCTAATGGAAAAATTAATCAAATTGATCATATAGATTAAAATTGGGAGACTCTAACATCATTAAGCATTAATTAGAGCATGAATCATCATCCAATTTAATCTCAATCATATCAATTACAACTAAATCAAATCAACAATAACATTTAACTTGATTAAATAATTTTAAAGCCAAAATTGATGAAATTATAGTAATTTATGATGAATACATATCATTAGGATCACTTTGAGATCATAAATGCTATTGGAAACTTCAAATAAATCAAAAATTGAAGCAAAAATGATTGAAAATATGAATTTTTTTAAATCTAGAACCTTATCTGCATCATATATAGATGTTCATGTAACACATATAGTATATAAAATGGACTATATGTAACGCATAAAACATTACATGCATTTGTGGGCGAGGCTTTTGCTGTGACCTAGAGTGATGCTTGCGATGCATGAACTGCCACTTGGAGCAAAAGTGCAGTCTTCTCGAGGGGCTACTTTGAGGAATGAAACAAACTTAAATGACTCACAATATAAAGTCACTATTGAATGGTTTCAAATTTAGTTCAACCAACCCATTAGCATGAGTGCTAAGTCAAACCTTTCAGAGATGGGTTTGGGTGGTGAAGATCTATTTGATTAAAGTTTTAGGTTTGATTTTACCATTTTAGTTGAGTTAATTATCTTAGGCAAGCAAGCATTCATAAGCATAAAATAATTATACAATGTGGTATAGCATGACAACAATCATAGCAGATATAGCATGGTAAATATGATATGGTAATCATGGTGAATGAAAACATAGCATATGCATGGCATGTAAAAGATGATATAGTATAGGCATGATATATGAGAGATGACATGATATAGGCATGACATGTGAAAAATGACATAGTATAGGCATGACATATGAGAGATGACATAATATAGACATGACATTTGATTGATGACATGATGTAAGCATGACATATGAAAAATGACATGCATAGGCATGACATGTAAGATGACATGGCATAAGCATGACATGTGAAATATGACATGGCATAGGCATGACATGTGAAAGATTACATGATATAGTCATGACATATGATAGATGACATGGTATAGGCTTGACATGTGATTAATGGCATGGCATAGGCATGACATGTGAGAAATGATATGACATAGGCATGACATGACATAGCATACATCCTATAGCAATGATAAAAAAAAATATAGCAACACGAATGAAAATTAAAAATGGTATGGAGAAAATGATTAAGGAAGATAGGGGACACATGATGAATTAAGGCTAAATCGTACAACTAAGAGGGGAATAGAAGCCTATTTTATTACAAGGGATCTTCAACGATACAAAAATCTAAGATGTTAAGCAATATATCCTCCACTCGAGAAAATGCCTCAAGTAGCATGAGCTAAAAATGCAAGAATGGAAAATGCAAAACTAATAAATAATCATTAAGAAATAAATAAAATTTAGGACTAAAATGACCAACTCAATGTCATATGAAAGAATAAATCATAGGCCAAAGTCCAATGGATGTAATGGCAACAATCATAAAAATGCAACAATCAACACGAGTTGGGTTATGAAAATTATGAAGAAAGTAATCAATTTTAAGTAAAACTGATCAATAACATAATCAAACTTTTCTAAGATCACATGTGACATCACTTAGAAATAAAATCAACATCCAATTAAGCTAATCATGTCAAGTGATAAATAAATCATAATTAAAATAACATTAATTGAGAAAATAAGAAAATTAGATTATTTAATGGAAAAATAAGTGAAATTGATAACGGGACAATGAATTGGAGGACTCTAACATCATTCAAATGTCAATTAGAGATGGTAAACACTTCCAATCCAAGCCAATCACTTCAATAGTAATGAACTAATGAATTAAATAAGCATTTAACTTGAAAATTAATTTTGAAGCCAAAATTAATGATGTAAGATCAATGTATGATGAATTTAGCTGATTAGACTTATTGTGAAACCACTAATGCTATTGAAAACTTTAATAGGCATCAAAAGTAAGTAAAATGAGTGAAAAACGAATGAAAAACTTGAATTTCTGGAAAATTTGGCAACTATGTGCGACAAATATAGAGGGATATGGGCCATATATAGGCCATATATGTCACACATAGTGTATTGTATGCAACATATAGGCAGACAAAAAATGAAGGAAAATAAATTTTTAGGCAAAAATATAAATCAAATTATAAATCTAGGCAAATATATGACTATCACATATCATTCAAGCTACAAGAAAGCTATGAATGCTACTGTTACATTCATAATTGAAGCCAATCAATGAAAAATGGATGCGGAAACCCAAGACCTTTGCTCAAGGATCCTCAACTTATTGATTTCATGAACTCCTTCATAATTGACTCAAGCTAACCAAGGATTTGTTAACCCCTCCTAGTTGATCAAGTACCTAAATAATTTTAAGGATTTGGAAAACCCTTAATCCAAATTTAGTGGTAACTAAGGGCAAGTTAAATAGGAAAAAGAATAATCTAACTTAAGAATAAACTCAAGCAAGATAATCCATCACTTTAGTATAAAATCAAAGGAATTATTCTCATAAGAATAAAATTCAATTTAAAAGAGAAGAAATAATCATTGAATGCCTTATGCCTTTGGTATACACGAGTACTTATAGTACCTAAGAGACAATCCAACCCTAGATGGATTTGCCTTCCTATTCCTATTCTAACTTGGAAAAGCAATAAAAACTAATAAATAATAAGGGAAATTCATGCAAACCATTTGATCTTCAAAATTGGCATGATTAATTAACCTTATTGGACTTTATTCTTGGCCTAATGATTAATGGGAATCATAACCAAGCTTAGGCTTGGTCAATTAAACCCAATACTCATTAAATCAAGCTTTATTAACTACTATTGGGTTACCTTTATGTTAGGTATGTGAATAGTACCTAATCTACCCAATGTTTTTAGATAAAACACTAACTACTAAGTTTACGAAGCTCTATATTGCTTGGATATGAAACCCTAAGTGTCACATCCTGAACTGTATGATTCACTGTGCATTCATAATTGACAATATATCATGTTTATATATGTTATTGATGTGGAAATGATATGGAATTATGATTATATTGATAGATATATGATAAGAATTGAGTTTAAAGCTCAAAAGAGCAAAGTGGAAATTTTACCGAAACCACTAAAACGGATGGATAATCAGCACTAAAACAATGATTTTAGGCTATCCACATTGAATTTGATAAAATGGATTTGACCATAGTGCTTGTGTTAACTTAAATTAGATATATGTAAATTTTGGAAATTTTGAATAAAAATTTTATTTATGATGTCATAATTGAAATTGATGATGTAAGCGATTAAAATAATGCAATTTTATGGAATTAGAGAATGGAAAACTTAGTTTTGAAATTAAATTTATGAATTATATAATTATAATAGATATTAGAAATTAAAAATAGAATTTTCAATTTAATATAACATGATGATGTCATAATTACTAAGGATGATGTCATAAATAGGAATTTTGGAATTATGGATGGAAAATAAGTAAATAGGAAATAAGATATATGGAAATAGAATAAGATAGATTATATTTTTTTAAAATGAAATATTTAAATAGAAGTGGGATTGGTATTTGTAAAAGGTATAGGGAATTGAAAAAGTAATTTGGAGTTTTGTGGTAGTGGATGGAGAGAGAAGGTTAGGAAATGATATTTTAATTGAGTGGATGAATTGGTGGATAATATATTAAGTAAAATATTATATATTTAAGTAATAATTAAGAGGAAAATATGAAATATAGGTGGATTTAAGTAAAAATTAAATGATTTAGGTAGATATATACAAAATATGGGTTTTAATGGAGTGAAATGAGTGTAGAGTTGGTCTTTTGCACCCATTTGACACCCCACATGCATGTACAACGGGCTCTGCTACCTTATCCCTTGGGAATCCTCTTATCTTTGAAACACACCGACTCATTGGAGGCCTTGCTAGTGAGATTTCATATGATTAATAGATCTATGTCTATGAAACATATCTCACTCATATCAGTAGCGCAACATATCACACATGACTTGACTTAACATAACCTAAACCTAATTAGGGTTATATTATTATGTTTTGGTGAAAACATATTGAGTGACTGAATCATATTTTGGCTGCCTCTTTCTCCTTCTACTTCTAAAGAATTTTGAAGCTTAAGAATAAAGAAACACTATTCGATTTTCATAGAACAGGAAGAAAAAAAACTGAATTCAATCATCATTCTTCATCCATTCTCTTTTACGTTTTGTTTTACTAGTCTTTGAAAAAAACTAGTAATTGAATTACTAATCATTTTCTTAACTTATATGGATAGTTTGGAGATCATCTATCCTTGGGGATTGAAAAGTTTGCTATAACGTTTCAGATAGACAAAGAAATAAGAAGATAGGCTTAAAGTAAGTTTTTCATTCTCCTTATATAATCTTCTTTGTATATGATGTTTTCTATGTATAGAATTGCTAGATCCATTGTAAAACGTGTTTTCAAAAAGTTTTAAATTATATCTTCCACTGCTAAACATATTTTTATAAACCAACAGTGGTATCAAAGAGATTTGGTTTGCAATCTATGCATAAAACATATAAAATTTCATTTTTTTTACTTATTATAGCTTGCGGTAATTTAAGTTTTGAAGAAATTAATGTTTGAATTTTGATTTGAAATTTTAACCACTTATTCTTCATTGAATTAAATTTTTTTAATTAAAAAAAATGAAATACATATGTGGAAATTTTATGAGATAAAAATTCATATATTGCGCATGCTCTTATTAAAAACCGAATGGATTTTTATGTTATTCTTAATGTTCTTGCTTGATTATTGCGTGTTTAATTTTTAGACATGTAATTAATCAATTATTTAGTGTATTAAATTGATGGTGGATCATTTTCAATGAATTTTGATTCAATTTGGATGTGATTTTGTGGAAATCATGTTCATATGCGCATAAGAAATCTAGTTTTAGTGTATTAGGTTTTTCCAATATTAATTGCTCATGTTTGTCATTGATTTTTGTATTTTAATGTTTTAGACACGTTAAAGTTTTTAAAAAATAAATTTTATTAATTTTGGAGATTAATAATATTTTATTTGAATTAAAACTCTTGAAATGAGCAATTTGAGCATGATAAGGATTCTTGTTGTTTTTTACTTCTATTTTTTTCTAATTGATATATTAATATTTAAAGTGTGATTAAATAATTAATATATTATTGTTGGATGATTATTTAATTTAATAAATAATTTATTCAATTAGAATTCAAAACATATAAACCATATTTTTCAAAAGCAAGCCCAACAACAATTTTAAAAGGCAAAATTTGTTTGAATTTTAAAATTTGAAAAATCAAAATAAAATTATAAGAAGATTATTTATTTTGAATGGATGGATGAATAATTGGCATGATGGTGATTATGGACTTAGCCCAATGTGATTGAGCATATGCATCATCTTATAAATTTTGGTAAATAGGGCCTGCAAGTCCTGCCTTTCCTTAAAATCATTTCGTACTTCTCTTCTCATCTACTCCTCCCAAATGTAACTTGGGGTTTCTACCATGGAAATTTGTAATTAGGTTACATAGGATATAAAAGATACAAAAAAAAAGAGGCAAAAGGAGCAAACGAACAAAGGTGTGTTAAAAAGTGGAACTCCAAGGTAAAATTTGTAATAGATTAGTATTATTTTAAATTTTTAGCGTTTGTAAAATCATGCATAACCTAGATTTGACCATAGACTTAGAAGTCCATAATCATCATATTATAAATTATTATAATGATGTATATATGAGTTACATGAGCATGCCATAACATGCATGAGCCAGGACAATGCATGGTGTACCAATTGCACATACCTGCCTTTAATGTTTTTAATGACATAAAAGGAAATAAAATCCATTAAAGAAATATAAATCTAAGGCTTTCCATTTTCTAAGATAAGGGTGGAGAGCTTCTTGTCATTCAATTTATTGGGCATACTCAAGCCTGTTTTACATGGGGTATATCCAGGTTTTAAAAAATGGGTTGGATTTAAATAAAATATTTTATTTATTGGGCATGCCCAAGGTAAAATGTTTTATAGGCCAGTTTAGGGAATTATGTTATATGTGATAACATAAATATCAAGAGAAGTTGATAACCCAATGATTCAGTAGTCATATAGAGAAATGATTGACATGGGAGATGTTTACCTATTGATATTAAGTTCCAATTTGTTGAGCATACTCAAGATTGAGCTTAATGGTCATTAGATACTGACCCACTAAGGAGGGAAAAGCATGACCTTCCCAGATTAGTAATTGAGGGCGGTTAGTTTGTAATAAAATAGTGGGAGATAAAACTAATAAAAGACATTATTATGTTTTTAAAATGCATGCTGTTTTAATGACACATTATTTCTTCTTTTTCTCTAGATTTTTCTAAAAAAATGTCAAGAAAAGTTGATCTCTGTAGAATTCTCGAATATAAACTAAATGGATCCAACTACATAGATTGGATTTGCCAAATCAAAATAGTTTTGAAAGGCAAACAGATAGTCCATATACTGGATTGGGCCTATCCATGCACAACTGTAGCAAACTCCTCTGAAGAAGTTAGAGATGCTTACAACAAGTTTAAGCAAGAGGATGAGATGGCCAGTAACATTATGCTGGGAGCTATGGAGAACGATCTCCAAAAGTAATGCGAGACTATGAACTCTCGTACTATGGCTACTTATCTCAAATTGCTTTTTGAGGAAAAAGCAAGAACTGTGAGATTTGAGCTCTCAAAGGCACTCATTAGGTGCAATATGGCAGAGGGGTCATCAACAGTACTTCATGGAATTAAAATGCATGGCTACATACAGAGGCTGGAGGGTCTTGGTTTTGGACTAAAACAATAGTTAGTAATTGACTTTATTCTGCAGTCCCTACCTGATAGTTATGCACAATTTGTGCTTGACTATCAAATGAATAAGGGAGAAACTACCATCATTAAGCTTATTAATTTGTTGAAATACACTTAGGAAGCTAATAAGAAGAGTGCTAAAGTAGCATTGGTAGTTAGTTCTTCTAGGTCTGCTAAGAAGAAGGGCACAACCAGGAAGAAGGGTAAGAAGGGTAAGAAGCCAGCCCTAAAGACCAAATGTGGTATGGGTAAGAAAGCTGTAGAGAAACCCCCCAAGGGTATTTGCTTCCATTGTAATAAGGATGGGCATTAGAAGGGAAACTGTAAGGAGTATCTGGAGCTAGTAAAGAAGAACCGTACTTCTTCTTCAGGTATATTTGTGATTGAGGTTAACTCTAATGCTGTTTCTAGTAACAGAGTTAGGTATTAGATACTGGCTGGGCATCTCACATTTGTTATATATATTTGTGATTGAGGTTAACATGTGTTTACAAGAAGACTAGTAGGAGTGCAATTGGTTTCCTTGTGTTATATATAGATGACATATTACTCATAAGGAATGATGTCTCATTTTTTCAGAGTGTTAAAGTTTGGTTATCCAAACAATTCTCCATGAAAGACCTTGGAGAAGTTACTTATATTTTAGGTATAATGATATATAGAGATAGATCAAGAAGGCTTATAGGTCTTTCACAGTCTACTTACATAGACAAGGTGCAAAAAAGGTTTAGCATGGATCTTTCAAAGAAGGGTAATATACATATGGTACATGGGAAATATCCTTCTAAAGCATGGTGTCCTAAGACACAAGATGAGAAAGATCGCATAACTAAGATTCCATATGCATCAGCAATTGGATCCATCATGTATTCTATATTATGTATAAGACTAGATGTGACATTCTCTTTGAGTGTCACAAGTAGGTTCCAATCTAATTATGGAGAGGAACACTCATCGACTGTGAAGAATATCCTCAAGTACTTGAGAAGGACTAAGGATATGTTCTTAGTATATGGAGAAGAAGATTTGCAATTAATTAGGTATACAAATGCTAGTTTTTAATCTGATAAAGATGATTGCAAATCTCAATCAGGTTATGTGTTCATAATGAATGGTAGTATAGTTGTTTGGAAGAGTTCTAAATAAGAGACCATTGCAGATTCTACGATGGAGGCAGAGTACATAGCTGCATCAGATGTAGTAAATGAAGTCGTATGGATAAGGAAGTACATTAATCAACTTGGTGTGGTTCCTTGTAATACAGAAGCTATTCCTCTATTTTGTGATGACAATGGAGCAATAGCCCAAGCAAAGGAGCCCAGATCTCACCAGAAGAGAAAACATGTATTGAGGAGATACCATTTGATTAGGAAGATCATTGGTAAAGGAGAAGTAGAGGTTAATAGAGCTCCTACAGAGTAGAACGTAGCACACCCTCTCACTAAGGCATTGACATAGAGTAAGCATGATAAGAATGTAACTTATATGGGATTAAAGTTTATGTATGATTGGATCTAGCACAAGTGGGAGTTTGTTAGTGTATGCTCTAGAGCATCATATTTCATTGTAATTTGATATTGAACCATTTATCAATAAGAGGCATTATTCATTATTCAGTTTACTCCAAAGGTTATGAAGTAAATAATCAATTTCAAGATATTGGAACAGTACAAAGGAATTCAAAAAGTAGTTTATGAAATAAGATTCTTATTGTATGCAAATGTTCAATATCTAGACTATCCCTGATCAATGTATAAATAAGAATGGATATTATTAATGCGATCAAGATCAGCACATTTTATACTTCATTAAGGGATGATTCTCATTCATCATGACAAGAGTTGTCCAAAGTGAACATGTGAATGAGTAGTAGAGGACTGACTCATTGGAGGCCTTGCCAGTGAGATTTCATATGGATAATTAATCTATTTTTGTCAAACATATCTCACTCATATCAGTAGTGCTAGTATCCTTAAGACTTGAGATAACAAGGTTATCTTAATTATGGATCATTATGTTTTGACTTCTATGTTTTATTCCTCCATAGGAGGCATTCAAAACTTGGAGGTTGGATATAGTGTGAAGTAGTTGAAGGTATTTGTTTATCAATAAAGGATTCATTACCCTGGATTAAATGTAGGGGTTTTATCTCATTGATTCATGTAATATTCTTTATTCAAGAATCTCTGGCTAGAGTATGATGCCTATTAATGAATGAGTTTCATAAGGGCATTTTAGGAATAAAGATTATGGTACATGAAACATCAAATTTAGGGCATGATCTAACACACTTGATCATGTATTGAGTTGACATTAATCCATACTCAAACATTAATAAGATAAAGAATGGTGAAAGGAGTTTATTACATGGAATCTGATGTGGAAGGATTGTAATCAAACTAATAACCTCTTGGCATTTGGGTAATTATGATGTGTGACTAGACACCACTCATGATTTACATATGATGTTATTAAATAAAGTTTAATAATATGTTCATATGTTGCTAATATGTCAAGAACCCAAAAGGTCACACACTAAAAGTAAGGAAACGATAATCATAAATGGATATTGGTGAAATAATATTTTTATGGTTATAACATAACCTAGATTTTCATGTTCATTAAAAAGATAATGAAAAGAGCTTCAATTTGATACCAAGATCACTGAAATTTAATAAGTATAACTCAAGATACAAGTGATTTAAGATTACATGTTTTACATGCATGGTATATACGGGTTTTTGACGAAATTAATTGACTTAGTGGTCAAAACGTGAATGTCACATAACTTATTCATGTATGATGAATTAAATGGAAGTGCACATGATTTTCATGTGCTTTTGGAAGGGAATTTAAGTCAGATACATGCAAATCACATACCAGAAGCATGTGACATGCACATGACTTGACTTAACATAACCTAAACCTATTTAGGGTTATATTATTATGTTTTGGTGAAAACATGTTGAGTGATAAAAGTATATTTTGGCTGCCTCTTTTTCATTTTGCTTCTAAAGAATTTTGAAGCTCAAGAACAAGGAAAAATAATTCAATTTTGATAGAACATCAAGAAGAAAATCGAATTCAATCATCATTCTTCATCCATTCTCTTTTATGTTTTGTTTTACTAGTCTCTAAACAAAAGTAGTAATTTGATTACTAATCGTTTTCTTAACTTGTGTGGATAGTTTAGAGATCCTCTATCCTTGGGGACAAAGAAGGACAAAGAAAGAAGGAGATCGGCTTAAAGCAAGTTTTTCATTCTCCTTATATAATCTTCTCTGTATGTGATGTTTTTCTATGTATAGAATTGTTAGATCCATTGTAAACGTGTTTTCAAAACATTTTAAATTATATCTTCCACTGCTAAACACATTTTCATAAACCAACAGAAATTATATTACATGGTATTTCATTATTAATTACATGTTTCTTTTAGTTGCAAATTTTAGTAATGATATATCACTATGATTGTTTGTTATTTATTTCATTAGTTAATTATATTTGTTATAAAAGGAAATTGAGTTTTATTCATAGTATAATTTTTATTAGACACCACTAAGTTTTATATTTAATGTTTATCATTTAATAAATGTAGGTTAAGGTAGTTCAAGGCGATATTCAGATTAGTGAAGCATCAGTGCAGTCAGGATACTTCGAGTTTTATACGATCTTCAAAAACACGTTTTGACAGTATAAGGTATTCCTAATATATGTGTTTATTTGTGTAACTATTATTGCATAGTTTATGGGTAGTAAATATTTGGGTTAATAGTTTTAAGGATCATTAAATTATAAGGGTTGTTTCAAATTGATCATAAAATTTTATTTTTTTTCTTTTGTCACGGTATTTCTATTTTTGATTCACCAGCAAGTCATCTGTAAAATTTTGATCGAATCTGTTGACATGACATTGATGTGGCAATCGAAGTTAGAATTTTATCACAATAAACACCATGTCATTATCCACATTAGTGTCATGTCATCTTATTTTATATCAAAATAGTCATTAAACTTTGTTACTTATTTAAAAAAAATCAATGAGACTTTTTTTATTAAAATTTAATATAATAAATAGTTAAAAATTAATTTATATATCCTCATATTTTAAAATAATTTGATTCTTAATTCCAATATAATTAGTAAATTGAAATAAAGAGTTTCATTATAGTTCATTTATTGTTTAATGAATAACATTTTATGTGGTATTTATGGTATTTTCTTTATAATTTAATCAATAATTTATATTTATTTCTATATATGCATCCAAAAATGTAGATTCTAAAATTTTTTTGATAAATATTAAAAGGATTATTCTAATAAATGTTTTTCATGTATATTACTATAATATAATTAATACATCAATATATATATATATATATACATTTTAGCTGTAACAAACTATTTCTCTAAATGGGCTAAAACTATAGCATGTAAAGAAATTAAAAGGGAGATAGTTGTAAGCTTCATTTGAATAAATATCATATATTGTTATGGTGCACCTTTTTACATTATAACAAATAATGGTAGGCCATTTTACAATAAGAAAATGGATAAGTTATGTGAGTAATTTAAATTCAAGCAACATGCTCTTCAATGTATAATTCACTAACTAATGGTCTTGCTAAAGCTTTCAATAGAACTTTGTGTAATCTCTTTAAGAAGATTGTAAGCTAATTAAAAAAGGATTAGAATGAAAGAATAGGAGAAGCCCTATGGGCTTATTAAACCATGTATTGAACACTTACACAAGTAACCCCATATTTTCTTGTTTATAGTATGGAGGTTGTCCTTCCTCTTTAGTGAAAAATCTCATCCTTAAGGATAGTGATTCCAGAAGGACTTTCAAATGAAGATAATGTTTGATTACCCTTGCAAGAGTTAGAAGCTTTGGATGAAAAGCATCTGGATGCATAATAAAGCTTAAAGTGTTATTAAGCCAGGTTATTAATAGCATTCAATTAGAAAGCAAGGCCATAATCTTTTCAAGTTAAGGATCTTGTGCTTGCAATAAGAAGGCCAATTATCATATCTCAATGTATGGGCAATAAGTTCTTATTAAATTAGGATAAGCTATATATTATACAAGAAGTGTATTCAAATAGTGCATATAAGATAGTTGATAAGGATGGAGTATGTGTTGGACATATCAATAACAAGTTCTGGAAGTAGTACTATGCTTGAAACTCAACATTGCTCTTAGCCCATATGAGCTTAAATTGTGCATGGAAAATCAAATAAAAAATTCATCATAATTGAACTACGTTTGACTTAATCCTTCTTATGAGTGTACATTAGCAACTTAGTAATATGATAAGTCTAGTCACATATATAAAAAAAGACTTAGTAATATGTTAAGTTCAATCATATTAATAAGAAAACTTAGTAATATGCTAAGTTCAATCATATTAACAAAAAGAAGAACTTGATGTCATGCTAAGTAAAGTAAAATATATATTTAAGTGATGTATATTTTAAAAGAACAAGTAAGATATTTATTATTGAAAAAATGAATATTCTATTACAAATAGAAAATGAAACTTATGATTTTCATACAAAATCTCTCAAGTAAACTCTTTATGCCTCTAATATATTCCTAAGTTATTGTAAAGATTCTTCCTTAAATGGATCTTAAAAAGGGGTATTCTCTATAATTGATTTCTCTTCTTTAATGTTGGTGATATTTGCTTGAATGTCAAGGACTTCCTTCTATGCATCACTCAATGAGATTTTAATTCCATTAAGTCTCTAAATTTTATTATTAATCTCAAGTAAGTTAGCCTTAATTAAGTTGTGCTTCTTAAAAGCTTCAACTTCAAGACACCTTGCATTGTCTAATCTCTTAGCAATTTCTCTAAGTTTCTTTAAATGAGACTTTTTTGATGTCTTGGAAGCTAAAGAATACTCTTTTCTATAAAGATAATTGATTTTCTAAATATAGTCTTCAAGATGCTTCCTTGAGATTGAAACATCAATCTTTTCAACTTATTGAATCTCATTCAGGATAGTAAGAACTTTAGCAGTAAATAAGGAAACTTCATAAAATGATGCATTTATAATCCTCAAGCCTAAGTCATTCCATGTAGAGGAAGCTACATTATGATCATGCCTGTATAAGAAGTCATCTATATAAAATTGAGAAAGTATGGAAGGGGCATCACGAGTGGCTTTCTTTTGTCTTTACTCTAAAAGTTCAACTTCCTTAGTATCTTTTATAGTAATCATGAGGGCATAATTTACTTAAATTAATTCTTGTTCTAGGTTTCACTATCAAAGAAAAAACATGTCATAAAATTCACAAGGTAAAAAGATAAGTGAAAGTTCAAAAGGAAAAGATTATTACAAGATTATTGAAGAAGGAAGAATAGGAGATATCATCTAGCATGGCTATATCAATTTCTGGAACCTCATTAGTTTTATGAGTTTTTAATCTCTTTTAATAATGATTAGAGCTTGATTCATATTTATTCTCATTTAATTCAACATATTTATGGACAACTCTTCTGTGTGGTCTCTTATCTAGAAAATCTTCATGAGGATTAGAGTCACCATTACCCTCTCAAGTAGATGCTCTTATAAGAATCATTTCCTTTGGTATATTCTACAAGGATGACCAACAATTAAATTTTATTGAGGTCTTATAGTCATGTAGTCTTATAAGACTCTTTCTCATATCACTATAAATAAGGGAGCCCCTCAATTTGAAAAACATCAAGAAGTAAAAAGAAGCTTCTAAAACTCAGCTCTCCAAATCCTTAAGTCTCAGGGTGTTCTTAAAGGATCATCAAGTCATTCTTAAGATGCAGATCAAGATCATCAAGGTGTTCAATAAGGTATTCTTTCTTCTCAAGACTTTATGCATTACACTTACACCATCTAGTAATGAGCTTATAACGTGCAATTAATTTTTATTTTATGTTTAGTTAGCTGATTTAGGAACTCTTAAGTAACCAAGCAGCTATTATAGCTTTCTAGGAACAAACTAACTTAAATAATTTAGCAAAGTTTACTTTTGTTACATGACGAGTATTAGCTACTTCTCTAAAGTGCATATATTATATTTACTAGTTACTCAAATTAGTATAGTCTTGATGCCTATTTATTCAATTATTAAAGGACTACCAATGTTACATCCCTAATTTCATGAAATATAAAAATAAATAAATAAATAATATTAGGTATTAGTATATTGACTATGTAAAATTAATATTAACAAAAATAATAGTAATAATAATATCCTAAAAAAAAGTCTCACTCAACTCCTTAATTATTTTTATCATATTCTCTCTTGTCGTAAACAATTCAAATTTCATTATCTTTCTCGTTCATTTGATTCTTTCATAAACATATCTGCCAGCTATATTTCTTTTAACAAGTCTTAGGATAGATATGATATACATAAAAATGTATATCTTTGAGCAAAACAAGAAATCCCCATTCCACTGGAAAATGGTGGAATACTTAAATAAATAATAATAATAATGATAATAATAAAATTTATATGTGTAAGAGATATGTTAAATATGATTAAATGATTAAATAAAATAATTAAGGAATTATGAATCTTTCTAGAATTCTCATCTAATAATAATAATAATAATACATAAATAAATAAATAAATAACTATCAAGAAATTAAAAAAGAGAGAAAGTAAAGATAAAAAAGAAGAAAGAACCTGTAGGAAAGAATCAAAGAAATAGGGTAAGAAATTGAAAAAAAAGGGGAATTTGGAATGAAAAAATGCCATTGATAGAGAAAAAGAAAGTGTTAAAGTTGTTGAAGGCTTGAAAGTGACATAGAGTTCCTATTCCTTTTATTTCTTTTTGCATTTTGGATTAATTGAAGAATAAAGAAAGGGGTTATTTATAGTAAAATTAATAAAGAAATTGAAAGAATAAGAAGTAGGAGATCTTGTTAGAAAAGAAATACGGGTGAAGAAGAGGAAATTGCTGCTGATTTCTAAGAAGAGATAGTAAGCTATCATTTTATGCATATGTGGCTATGTAAAGGAACATTAGGTTGTTTTCTATTAGATTAAGTAGTTATTCAAAGGGAGGAGAGAAAAATAGAACTTGATGTTTGAATGAAAAATAACATTCGATTTCCACATGAAGATTAATAAGAAATTTAAGCTATAAATGTAAAGGAATCAACAAAATAATAAGAATTTTGAAATTTTAAAAAAATAACAAACAAAACTTAATTTATTTTAGGAATTAAACTGCTAAATTTGGTATTTGAAATTGAAGAATTAAGATAGTGAAGAAACATATCAAGGTAAGTGAGGTTTTGATTCAATTCTTGTTTTCTATAGAATGATGGAATTAATTATGGAAAACTAAAAATTTAAGTAGTTATTATTAAAATTAAGTAATTTAAGGAATAAAATTCCTATTTCTGATGGATGGCTATTCAATTGGCAACTAAGTAAAGGAATGAAGATTGCATTATTTTAGCAAAAGTGCTAAAAATTATGAAGGGCAATAGTGAAGTTTTTACTTCAAGTTCTAGTTAGATAATTTACACAAGCAAGCAGTTAGCTAAATGTTAAGAATATTAAAATCAACTAATATTTATAAGTACATTTATTTTAATGCAAACTTATTGAAATATTTATTAATTATAAAAATCAAACTCATGCATCTTAATAATAATTCATTATTGACATTAGTGCAAGAAATCAATGTAATATAAATCTTAATTACATGTAATTAATTGTACTTAGACTTAGAGTTAAGTCATTAATTATAAGAAAATAAAAATTTAATATATTCTTCAAGATTAAACTATTTACACAATGATACATGAATATTTATTTGGGGATTTAGTAAAGTTATATTAGTCTTATTCATAGAAATGAATTTATTTCTATTTGATAAATGTTATGAATGTTTAAATTATTTATTAGTCCTAAAGCAGTGGTCAAGAGGGGGGTCAATTAATAAATTTTTAAAATTTGGTAAACTATTTTTGAAATCAGAAGATTAATTTAAAACAAGCTGTTTTGTCAAATAAAATCAATTTCAAAATATTTTGCAGAAATAAATTGATTTTCGAGTACTCCCTTTAGGAAAAGATTTTAAATAAAATCCTTTTTAAAAAACCATTTTAATAATAAATCAAATAGAATTAGGAGGCTAAATATAGAATGAGAAGAGAAGGAAATAATGAACAAATAAAGTATAGTGGTTTGGCCTCAATGCCTACATCCACTCTCTCAAAACCTAAGTCTTAAGGTTCCACTAATAACTTATAAACAAGTTTTTAAAGGCTAACTTGAAACATTTACAACAATATTTATTAAAGGCTAACTAGCAACCTCTTCAAGTTTTTAGCCGGCTAACTTAGCAACCTCTAACAAACTTTTAGTAGCCTAAACTTATAACTTCAAGTTTTCAATAGGCTCACTTATAATCTCTTTAAGTTTTCATACAAGGCTAACTTGATAACCTTTTACAATAATAAAAAAAACTTAAGAATATAGTTCTTATACTCTTTATAAACTCCTATTGAAAAAATTGAGAATGAGTATTCAAAATGAAGCTCTTTTAAAAATACTTTTAAAGATGTATATCAATTTAATCATTTTTATTCTTTATTTTATGTTTTCTAACGTCAAAAACTCTTGTATTTATACTAAAAAATATGTTTGTTATATTCCAAATACATTAATTATATTCTATAATTGAAAATTTAATAATTATTTTTAATTTTCAAATTTTGAATTTGTTATTATGATTATTACATTACTTATCCAATGTAAGATGTGCATCGAAATCTGATAATGATAGTTGGTATTTAATGAACAAATGATGGAAACATGTTAAAATGAGATAGTTAGGGTGTGATATATTTTATTGGTATCAGAGACTGGTTAATTTAGTTGATAAAATTATTGTCTTACTAATATTTACAAAGCATGAATTACTACTTAAGTCATAATTTGAGTTACATACATATGAAATATTTTATGCAATTAAATCTGACTGATGTAATATTTAATTTTTTGTATAAATCATAGAAGATATCAAAGGGGGATCTTGTGATCAGATTGGTATATAGGGGAAGTGATAATTCAAACATTAGCAATTTAGAGACTGGTGATGCATCAACTATTCCTACCACTATAGTAGGGATAGTTGGTCAGATAGTAACTAATGGGGTCCAATCAGGATCATTTGTAAAGCCATTTACAGTTTAGCTTACTACAGTTCTCTATATGGTATAGACCTTAGGGGGACAGATGAGTCAAGTGATTTCTTCACCATTATAGTTAATTAAAGCATAACCATATAAGACAGAATATAAGAATTTGATGAGTTATGGAGCAATAAAGTTCACTGGCACCACAAATCCTTATATAGTAGAATAATGGTTAAAACAGATGAGATTAGTTTTTTAGGAAAATGGCATGCTCTAATAAGATGAAGTTTGAGTATGCTATATCACTTCTTTATGATAATGCTTATGAATGGTGGAAGACTATTATGGATAGTTTAAAGGAGTCACTGAAGTTGACATCGATAGAGTTTTAAAGAGAGTTCTAATGAAAGTATATCCCTTCAGCATATATAGATCAAAAGCTTTAGGAATTTCTTATCCTAAAGCAAGGGATAAAATTATGGTAGAATATGAGAGGGAGTTCACCAGATTGAGCTACTATGCTATTATCATACTAACCTTAGGCCAAGAGAAATGTAAATGGTTCAAGTAAGGACTGAGGCCTAGGATTAGAGCACATGTGCAGGGTTTTAAGTATGAGGATTTATTTGAGTTGATAGCAGATGCATTAGAGCAAAGAAAGAGGAAGAGTAGGAGATTATCTCAAGGTACTACTGGTTCTTCTAATGCTAGTAAGAGGAGGAGATTCATAGGGGCTTTTACATTGAGATTTAGAGGACCTAGATCACCAATACAGAGGTCTCCTGTGACAAGAGGATAAGCTAAATCTGTGGCTCAACCATGTACCATATGTGGAAGGTTGCATAGCGGTGTATGTCACTTAACAGTTAGTAGATGTCATAATGTGGTGGTATAGGACACTATGCTTAGAATTACAGTAGTCTTAAGGTTGGCTAAAGTTAATCAGTGATTGAGATGTCTACTCCAAGCATAGTCTAGATGTCAGCTTTGGGTATGTTACAGACAACTAGTCAAGGCAGAGGTAAAGGTAAAGGAGTCACTGAGGGTAGTCAAGGATTGGTGAAGCAGAGAGAGACATCTAGAGTTACAATAAGAGTTTATACCATGAGACAAATGGAGGATGCTAGCATAATATATGTAGTTGTCAGTAATTTTCTTCTCTTTGATTAGGATGTGTTAATATTATTTGACCTAGGATTGACACATTCATATGTTAGTGATGTTGTATCATGTGCTAATTATGTAGATGGTGTGCAGATGGAATATGATGTGATTGTCTCGAGTCCTTTAGGAAAAGAAGTTATAGTTAAGAAGCTATTTTGAGATTATCCCTTAGTGATGCATAGTGCCACCTTTCTATCTGAGTTTATGGAGATGCCATTCAAAGAATATGATGTGATTCTTAGCATGGACTGGTTGTCAAGGCATTATGTAGTTGTAGATTATCAAATGAAGATAATTTTATTTAAGGCACCAAAATTTGAACATATGATCATTTAAAGAGAGAGATGGTGATGCCTTTAAGTATCATCATAATAGCGTTAGCAAGGAAGTTGATATATTAGGGATGTGAGGCTTATTTAGCTCATTTTGTGGACACTAGACTAGAGAATTCTGACATTTAAAATATTCCCACAATACGTGACTTTTCTGATGTATTTCTTAAGGAGTTGCTAAGCTTGCCACCTATCAAGGAAGTGGACTTTAATATAGAGATGGTACAAGGAGTATAATACATTTTTATTATTTCATATAGAACGACCCCAATAGAACTAAAAGAATTGAAATTATAATTGCAAGAATTGCTTAACAAAGGGTTTATGCAACCTAATATATCACCTTCAGGTACACCAATTCTATTTCCGAAGAAAAAGGATGGTTCACTTTAATTATGCATTGATTATTGAGAGTTGAATTAGATGATGGTCAAAATAGATATCCACTTCCTCAAATTGATGATCTGTTTGATCAATTAAAAAGAGCAACAATTTTTTCAAAAATTAACTTAAGGTTTGGGTATTATCAACTATAAGTGAAGGAGGAAAGTATACCAAAGATGGCATTTAGAATGTGTGTCATGCCTTACTAGTGTAACATGCTTCCGTAGCATGATTTACCAACTCTCTATATTAGAAAATTGATAATCATCTTACAAAGGATTTAAAATCTTAATCTGTTAAAAAGTAAAGTTTTTTTTTACACATAATAATCTACCATCAATAAATATTTCCTTAAATTATTTATAGAGATAGTCAAACAACTATTATATTCACACACTTAAAACATTATTATCATACACTCATTAATTCATTTAATTAAAACATCCCTCATGACATCATTATGTTATCCTTATAAAATATCAAACATAGTAATTTATATGCTTTATTTAATTTACTGCCATTATACCTAAAGAGTAAGTTTGCACGAGAATCGAAGACTAAGAGACCACTTCAAAGTTTGAGTCTGCTATTGGAATAACTAGACCTGCTGTTGACACCACCAAAATCCCATGCTCTCTTGTATCACTAGTGCTTACGTTCATCAATTGACAAATGTTGAGTATAAAACTCAATGGTGCTAGTAAAATAATAATCATAAATATTATAATATTAAAAAGTAACAATTTAATATAATCATAATATTTCAATATTTATACCACTTAGTAATGTCATATACCATTATTAAATAAACATTATTACCTGTATCCATTTTTACTGTTTACCTATGAATTCTCATTCATAACCATTATCTGTTCATAATCATTCACATCATACTATTAGTTAAAACATTCCATAATAATATTTCATAAATAAATATTAAATGCGATGAAATATGCCTTTGAGAATGCAATTTATGAATTGCACTCTCGCTCTATTTTTCTTTTGCCATTATCATTTCATTGTTCCATTTAACTATGTACATTTCTATACTAAGTCTTTCATTTCATATCATTTCTATGGTTCAGCAAACAGGAACCCATTTTACATTCTTTCCTTTCCATTCGATTTCTTGTGGAAATCCATTAAATAGCCCAGTATATTTTCATTAAACATTTTATCACTTTCGCTCATTTCCTCCTTCCTTATTCCTCCATTATATGCAATGTTATGTTTAATGCGATGATGCGTTTATGATTATGCATGACAATTATATGAAATATATTACATAAGTATTCATTTAGTGTCATTATAATAATTTATTAATGTTGTTCCTTTATTGATCAATTAATGATTGAGGAACACTAGCACAAACCTGTAATCGCTTTCCTCTTGTCTAGATTGTTTGGTAGTACATGTTGATTATCCTTAGAACCACCTATTTCATAATACAATTATCCATATTTAATTAAAAGATTCAATATCATTATTAATTATCTATAATTCACGCATTTACAAGCACCTAACATTATATATTTAAATATTCTCTTGTATAACAAAAATTCATGTATATTAAGTCAATTCATATTCTAAGATGCAACATTAATTAAGGAAATTATAATATTATTTAAAATAAAATCATTATTCTTATTAGCTATATTAACGATCGTATTACCCGAGTCAATTTATAAAATTTACGATATAAAAATAATAAAATTTTTTATATTATTGAAAACTAGATTAAATAAACTTCCAAAAGATATGTTATACAAAAAAGAAATTCATTTTATTTTTAAATAAGTAATGCTTATATTATTTTAAAATTTCATAATAAATTACTTTTAGTTCATTCAAAATCAATTTATTACTAAATTAAAATAAATTAGATATCTTAGTAAGTTAGGCTTTAAAACTTTCTAATGACATATTATACATATCCTCTTTTATTTATCAACATAGCAAAATTTAAGATTTTAAACCTTAAAGAAACAATCCTTTTTATTTATCTTTTGAAAGACCATTTAAATATTAAATTAAATTAACTTATTTATTAGAAAAGAAATAGATTTAGTACATTTCAAATTAATAAATTATAAGTATAATAATTTATTTAGTAAGATATTTGATTAATGTAGTTAATTTTAAAATATTTTCCCTTAAACCTTTATGAAAGGACCTCCTTTAAATTCATTTTTTTTATGAATCATATAAATTCCAATTTAAACCAACTTGGTATTATTAAGAAAATATATTTAATAAACTTTAGGTTAATACTTAATATACTTATAAAATTACCAATAATAAAATAAACATAAAGAATTTTCTATAAATCCATTTTATGCTTAAAAATTTAGTCATTCTAGTCCTCATTGCCGCAAACTTTCAAAGTGTTTCTTTCTTATGAATCAAAAATGAAATCTCAATAAAATTTAATCATCAAAAGCCGCATAATATCATTTTAAATCAAAAACCATATTTTAATTTAGCAAACATTAAATTCCTAAACAACAGAATTTTAATCATAAACTATGAAAAAAGAAAAATCCCTTTTGCTTTAAGAACATTCCATAACTATTTACTGCATGCTACTAAACTCAATCTCAAACACACGCACACATTCTCCATTGAAGTACCTTTAGTAGAGATTTATACATTGCAAGGCAGAAAAGAATAACCATATTAGCACCATCCTTTACCATCTTAATAAATTGCACAATTTCATACTCATCATAGCATCATAACTTGCACAACACACCCATTTGAAGCATTGCAACCCACTTAACACACACACACACAAGTCCAAAACATTAAATCTCACTATGTGCACATAAACAGAGCAGCAACAATCATGACAACATAAACACACATCTACACATTCTAAATAGTACCAAATACCCATAAACCATATTTTTTTATATCTAATTTATATTAGTTTTGCAATAACCCATCTTAAATACAATTAAGATATTCATTCAATCATACAATCCAAACATCCCAACTCATATAGTACATTCATGCTAGAAACATAAAAATTCATATAATACATACACAACTGTTAATCTACTTCTAATCACCCATAACTTTACTTCCACACACTACATACTCAAAACCTTTCCGCAACAAAACATTAGCATAGCAGCCACACATTTTATTACCTCTAATAGCCTAAAATTTTATAACAACATTTCACCATAACTCACGCTTCCTTTTTCCACAACCAGCCAATTTTAATTAAAAGTTTAAATCAAAATGAATTAAAGAAAGCAAACAAAGAAGAAGAAAATATCTTGTGCCTTAATTTTCCCTACCTTCAAAATTCTTGCCGACCTTTACTACTTTAATAACTCAGCCCTGATGCAAAGAAGATTTTACATGCTTGAACATAAAAGAAAGAATCAACCGAAATAAAAAGAAAAAGGAAATAACTAGAATATGCTAGAACTTCTCACCTTCACCAACCCATCAATCTTCAATAACCATTATTTTCTCCCTTTGATAAATCTTCTTAAGCTTGATCTAACCTTAAAATGCACATGTATGAAGGATTGAGTTAAGAATTGGTCAAAAGCAACAAAATAAGGAGAGGATATGTTGCGATAGATTCAAAAGAAGATGATAAAGGAATATTAATGCTGCTGAAAATCTTGAAATTGAAGAGGAAATTAAGTGTTTTTAGTTAACTAAAGAAAGAAAAGAAGAAGGATTTCTAATGAGAATGAAAGAAAGAAGCGGATTATGTAGAACATGGTGGAGGTTCGATCATGATAAGGAAATAAAATTGGTGGATACAATCAAAGAAGAGGATGGGAGGCTAATCACTATCTATTTTCCTTATCTTCAATGGTGGGCATTCTACCGTATTGATATGCACACACCCACATCAGAACACTTCTTAATCATCCATTATCTTTTATTTAAATAATTATATTTATATTATATATATATATATATATATATATATAATACGCTATATACATTCATATTAAGTACATATATATGTTATATATACAATACACTTATATATATATATATGCACCCACCATACATATATACATATATTTAATAAACTAAATACATACTAATACTTATATGTGTATAT
>CANYBF011450736.1:0-37165 GCA_948192965.1 Dalechampia spathulata | reverse complement strand
GTGTAGTAAATAAACTTAATCGCTAAAGTTAATCTTAACAGTCACGAAAGTAGGGTGTTAGCTTAGCTTTAGTAGGTAAAGACTCTTTTGAAAGAAAGAACTTTGCATCTAAACACTGCTTTGAAGTTGGTAATTAGATTGATAATGAAGGTTTAATTTTTGTTCATCATCGTTCAATCTTAGATTTAATTATATATTATATATATTTAGTAGTTAGTTTATGCTTTTAGTTAATTAAATAATCTGTAATGTTGATTTGCCTAGATAATCGATAATATCAATAGCTAGTACTTAGCCGCTCTTGGTCCCAGTGAACGATACCCTTATACTGCAGTTGCGACCCGTATTCTTGCGGTGACGTAATTACAATTTAAGGATTATAAATTTAAAACTTGTTGATTTATATTGCATGTGAAAATAACTCCATTTATACGCCAACAGTAGGTCAAATTATAGAAAAACAAAAGGGTAATTTTATGATGAAGCAAAGACAACGGCATCGTATTGATAAGCCATTATCGTAGGCTGCGATGTCCTGCTGTAGTAAACCTTCCTGGAAGTTGGTCCTCTTTTACATGTATACTTTTCAAGTTATTTTTTCGACGGTAAATAATAAATTTTGAAGAAACTTATAAATATAAAATGCTTGTAGTTTATTTTTTTTTTGAAAAAAATAAAAGAAAGAATCATGGACCTAATTGAAACTATATAGATATATAGTGGTTTAGTTGTATGATTATTACAGGTAATGCACAAGAAGAAGAAAGCTTGTGTGAATGGAAAGAAAAACTGCAATACATTATGTATAATTGATAATGTATGACTAGAGTTGAAAATTATGAGCATGATATCCGACCATATGTTTATTATTAGCCTTCCATGTTAAGCAACAAAATTATATTTAATATTTAATATTTAATATTTAATAAAAATTAATCTACATTATTTTTTTTTTTTCATCATAAGATTCTACAAACAGTGCGTCCAATCGTAATAGCCGAGATTTTAACGGTTGAGATTAGTTAGATGAGTTGTCTCGAAGTTTTTGTTTTGCCTTAGAAGGTACTAGAATTTGTCTTTTGGGCGTGAACTTAAAATGCCAACAGTGTCCACGTAAATGTGGTTGATTTCCGATTATTTCAGAGGCATTTAGGTAATTTACGAACTTATCTCCATTTGCATTGTAGCTTTAAATGGCAATGATACCCTTCTACAATATCCAAATACCATTTATTGTCCTCTACTGCATCCCCCCTCAGACGAGACATTTCTTGTGCAATCGGTCAGAGGGTAAATCAGTCAAAAGGAAAAAATCCTGCTGATATGAATTTCCTCCTAAACCAACGGTAAATTTCTATATAAACACAAACATTAAAATAGATTTGTTTTAACTGCTAAACGCATAATACGATCATCACCTTCAAGACTTGAAAACCGCTTAGTCGCCACAAAACCTTAACCCTAAGTTTTCTTTGCGTGCAAGAGGGAAATCAAATCCGGTCAGTAGAAGAAAATCAAACCAGTTAATCAATTAATTGAAGGAATTGTTTGGCCGATGGGTTCTGAGAAAAACGATAGCACAAGCTTTCCACCATCTGAGCCGATTCTTTGCGCCAACGGGTGTGGATTCTTTGGCACGGCTTCGAGTATGAACCTTTGCTCTAAGTGCTACAGCGATTTTCGGGCTCGAGAAGAACAGGTTGCATCTGCTAAGGCTGCAATGGAAAAGACTCTTAGCATCAAAGATAAACAAGAGAATTCTGTTGACGGTATTAATATTCCTGAATTGGTCGAGTCTGTGGCGATGGAGAAATCATTGTCGTCATCCCCCTCATCATCGTCGGAGACGTTCACACAGGTCGGTGCTAGTTCTCCGTCGGTGACGCCGACGAGTGTGTCTAACAGGTGCTTTTGC
Source organism: Dalechampia spathulata (assembly GCA_948192965.1). Classification (NCBI taxonomy): domain Eukaryota; kingdom Viridiplantae; phylum Streptophyta; class Magnoliopsida; order Malpighiales; family Euphorbiaceae; genus Dalechampia; species Dalechampia spathulata. The sequence continues at coordinate 35,250 of CANYBF011450736.1, read as the reverse complement.
TGTTATAAGAGAGTGGGCTTGACTGGATTTGCATGCAAGTGTGGGGGCACCTTTTGCGGGAATCATCGGTACCCAGAGAATCATGATTGTTCCTTTGATTTCAAAGGAGCTGGAAGAAGTGCGATCGCGAAATCAAATCCTGTTGTCAAAGCTGATAAGATTGAGAGGTTCTAATGGCTAGTAATTGGGGTATTCTTGATGAGATGGTCGTATTTCAAATTTTTAGATGCCTTTGAGATTATGGATTGTCTTTGGGTTTAGTAGTTGAAAAAAGGTTTCTTTTTTTCCCCTCTAATGTAGGTTTGGTTTCAAGTTTACTAAGGATCGGGGGGATGAAAGATATGATTATGTTGGGGGTGGAAGGTTTCCATAATAAATTGGGATTGTTTGCTCGAAGTGCTTTTGGCCTTTCCTTTCAGATGCTGATAATATAATCTTGATCACATCCTTTATGCATCTAGTTATCGATCTTACTGTGTCTACATGATATTTATAAACTGAGGTTACTTCTGGTTTGTTTATTATGGCTATTGTGTGAGATATTTCCTTTATTTTTGGTACTAATTTATTGCTTGAGCTTTGCTTCTTCTTGATAAAGACTCCCTTGTCGCCCGGATCTTTATGATCAGAAAATCCCTGGCCCTGTATTCATTCTGGAACGGTAGTTTTACTTTGTTTATTTTACTTCTATGTCCGTCTGGTAAGAGTTGATGGAAGGTAAAAAGTTGAAGTAAAATTATGCATCCTTATCCTTCTCTAAGGCCGAAACTCCTTAGTCCACCAAACTGATAGTTTGAAAAAGGGATTTGTCAATGAAGTTTCATCATTTGTTGATGTTTTAAAATTGTATGGAGGATGACCAGAAAAGTTGAAATAAGGGCCGATATAATTTGACGAGGAGGGAAGTTTACCAAACTTCGCCAATGGTTGGTGTTAACTTTTACAATTTAGGATCTTCTCTAATTTTCGCTTTGTTTCTGGAAAAATAAGAATAAATTAAAATATTTTATATGAAATTATTATAATTAATTAATTAATTATTAAAAATTAATAATTTTTAAGATATATTATCATGTTATTTATAAATTATATATTTTTAAGAATAAAATAGTAATAATTTTTTTAATAAATTATATTTTTTTTAAGGTTAATATTTATCCCTTGATTACATAAACATTTATGAAGCATGTTTCTTTTCATTTTTTACTTTTGACCCCTCTTTTTCCTTATTTCCTTGCAAGGAAATATAATGTAGGATAGTGTGAATGAAATATGAAGTAAGTTGGGAAGGAAAGATTAGATACAAATCAAATGTTTGAAAGATTTAGGTTATCAGGAATGTCTTAATCTGAAGTAGTGCAAATTTTACAGCGTCAATTGTTTGGTTTATTTATTCGAACACAGGGTTTTATCTTTTTGTGTGTTATATGGAAGTTGAATATTTAGTGTATGGCATACATGGCGGTTTTTGTGACAAACGCTTTCGAATATTACCCAACAAAGGCTAGAAGGCCAAATTTGACTGTGGGAAAGAGGGCAGAGGCACCACCCGTCCAGCCTTTAACCATGCACCGAATTGATTTGGAGGCCGTTGCTTATTACCGGTCTGGTTGGAAAGAGAAATTGGGCATCCACCTTTCCATTAACTTCATTGATTATTGAACAGCTTGCTGGCATGTACTGCGGGGTATTTAAAACTTGTTGAGATTTTTAAATAGTCTTATTCACTATATGGAAATGCATATATAATTTATAATATTAAAATAAAAGAGATAATAAAATAATTATGTATTATTTAAAAACAGTATATGATTTTGATGTCTCGGAACTAAAATATTTAATATTTTTATTTTGTTATTTGATAAAATTTATCGAAAACAAAAGCCACCCAATACGAGGCCCGCGGAGAGAGAGAGAGAAGGCCAGCCAATGAGGCCTGTCATGTTGGTGCAGACCACATAACCTATTTCATTCTGGTTTACAAGTCCAAAGTACCTGGTTGGTTCGGCCGTCTTCATTGAGCAATCTTCTGATGGGAATTCTCTAACAAGCTAAAGCATTTCCCAGTCTTACCTTCCGCAGCTTACAGAACTTTTAAGATTCAAATTCTATTTGATATGAAGCACTTCCAGTTCCAACTAGTTGAGCCCATTTCAACCGGTTCTTGCTAGATATTCTATGTAAATGCCTTGTTAAACGTAATCTCAACTTTTAACTCTTGTTTCCGAGTTTGGTATTTGTTTGAAAAGAAAAGAAAACAAAAGAAAACGTGAGTCTACACATTCGAATATGTCAAATAGCTCCTGCCTGTCTTCTTTCTCTCTTTGTTATACTAATATTGTACCTGCTCATATATAATTACATTCTAACCATTATAAGTCATTTAAATATTATTCTTTATTTTACATTCATATTATTCTTTATTTTTCAAATACTTTTCTAGAAATTTCATATATTTTTTCATCGGATAATCTCAACCATTATAAATAGGTAAGACAGCTTGCTGGATTAATTTTCATTCCATTTTCTGGTCTGGCTATCGACCAAAATGTAGTAGAAGAGGAACACATACGTTGAGTTGCAATTATGCTATCACCAACAACCAGCCACACCATGCACATAATACGAATTCCCAACTCTAAGGACGGGCGTGAAAGATATACCAGCTAGTTCAAACAAAAGCATGGAAGCATACATGCAGCTCGCAATTTTTGGGTGAGATTATTTCATCTCTAGAATTGTAAATTAACTAATAACATTAATCTTTAATTGAACATGGTATAATTATATCGATAAACAAGAAATAAACTAGTGTAAAATGATGAAAATGAAAGGAGCGAATCAAGGCTTTCAGCAACTTTAACTAAAGGCAATGACATAACCTTATATACGGTGGTCGGTCAGTCAACATAGTGCAGAGAATCAGTGCATGGTTTTCATCTTTCAACAACGACCCAATCAATCTCCTTTGGTTTAAATCCATATGAAACTGATAGAAAGGAGAGGCAGAGAATGTGATGACTTTTCCTTTATTTTGTTTTTAATGGCGGTCATGTGTTGCCTTGAAATGGAGCTAGTTCAGAGAAATGCACGTGTAAACCAGTACCCTGTCTCTCCCCCAAAAAAAAAAAAAAAAAACCCTAATAGCCCTAAAAGCAAAGACACCTCCAAACTCTATGCCCATACCTCTTTGCTCCTCGTAAATAGTTGGCCTTATTTATATTCAAATGCAAGCTATAAATAAGTCTTCCTTTGACCATATAGTCTTGTCAACAAACAACAACTATGAAACAAGCATTTATCATATATAATTTCCATGCAATACTTATCTAAACCGAGTCTAATCTGATGTGTGTTCTTTTTTGTTTGATATGGTGTTTTTCAACGAAACATTTGAAAGGAAAACGGGATGCGCAAGTATACAAGTTTGTTGTTTAGTTTAAGGCAAACTTGATTAATGGATTCTCCAAAGGAAAAATATTCTAGTTTATAAACATGAACAAACACATTATTAACACGAAATTAAACTCATTCGGGACCCTTGTATTGTACAGCCCTTAAATCAACAATCAGAGACATTAAGAGAGAAAAATTCGACGAGGTAACTGTTATCGATCACCAAATGAAAAACAGCAATTCAAAGAACGAAATGACAAAAAGCCAAACCTGAAAATGCTCAACAACCCAACTTCCCTAGCTACAATGTCTCTCATCTCTTCGTCATAACTAAGCTGAATATGATGTCAAGATGATGATGATGGAGAAGGAGAAGAAGAAGAAGAAGATAATTGAACAATCTTCTTTGTGTTAGTATGGAGGGCGACCAGTGTTGGCCCAGTATGCCTCAGCTGGTAATTGAATAGAATTGAGTAGATTAGGCTGCAATCCTTGAAAAAGTTGCCCATTTGCCTCCCCCAAAGCCAGCTCCTGTTGTTGCTGACTAACATCTCCCGGAGACCCAGCTCCCCCGCCCTGTGCCTGTAATTGTGGATCCTCTTCTTCTAATGGCAACCTTTCGTAAGCAGCGTTACTAAATGAAGCAGCCATTATAACAACAGGACCTGAAGCCATAAGCGTACCAACAATACAACCACCAACAACTTGCCCTTGTCCACCAGCTAAATATATGGTCAAACTACTCGCGGAAGGCGGTGCTGGTGGTGGCAAAAAAGATCCGGCTAAAGACAAAATCTCAAATCTACCATGTAAAGTAACAACTGCACCTGGCGATGAAGGTTGTCTTAATGTTACATTAGTAACTGTCCCATTCCCGCTCATGATAGAAACACCTCTTTGTCTCCTTCTAGCAAATGTTGCGACACTTTCAACGATATCACACCCATCAGCAACTTCCATAAGATGAGTTCGTAGGGCGTTGGCACTATCACGTGTGACGATGATGGGTGGTTTAGCTTTGTTTTTGGATCCAGCTGGTCTGCCTCTTGGTCTTCTTGTGATCTCTCCTTGAAGACCACCGTCAGACGGGATGAGCTCTTTCCCTAATTCGCTATGATTGTTACTTCCATCATCACGGTCGAGCTTCTGGATTTTGTTTAGGCTACAGCCACCGCCGCCGCCACTTTGTTCATCTCCTGAATTCTGTTGGTGAAGATGATGAGAAAATTGTTGCTGCCAATCTCGTGTGTGGAAAGGATTTTGAAGAGAATGGCCATGAGCCGTTACTGGATCCATATTTTCCCTTCCTTTTAACAGCCCACTCTGTGTTCACTTAAACACCTCCAACTACGGCTGCAGTATCGTGAAGACCTGTATTATTACAATTAGAGAGCCGAAGAACAGACTACAGATGAAAAGAACGAAGATGTCAGAAGAAGTATGTTGTAGGCAGCCGTCACCAAGGAAAGAAATGCTACTTTTTTAGGGTAAATTCTGAGCTGAATTTTATCATCACCATCGTCATCATGAACTAGATTTGATGAGAATATAAACAGTGGTACTTGGATTTGGGAGTTGGTGAGAATTTAGGAGGGCTCATAGAGTGCAAGGAATTAATGGGTATAACAAAGTTTCGAACTTTCTTGTAAATTTTCACAAAGAAAAGGTAACTGCGGTTTGCTTTGGGTTGGGATCAGATTTGGGGCATGAAATATGGGAGCAAAAAATGAAGAACATTTCACAGATGGGTTTGGTTTTTGTGAGACAGCGTGCGTATGACGGTGGACCGGTCCCCACCTTTCTCTCTCTGCCTCCTCCATTGATGACGTGTAATATTCATCCAATAAATCAAGCTTATAAAATTGTTCCTTTTAAATATAATTAATTTCTTTCCTTTTTTTTAACATCAAATTAATTATTTCTAAATGGATTATAATGTGAAATGTAATTGAGTAATTTTCATTAAATTCACTTCAATAATCATATCTACCTTTAAATTTTTAATGTTTTAATCAAATTTAATTATATTATATTTTAAAGAAACTATCACTTTTACATTTTTAATTTTAATTTTTTCAAAATAATAACATAATACTAAACAGATTTTTTACCATATGACATTAATAAATTATTGTAATTATTTTTTAGATCGAATACTTTTTTTGATACGATATAAGAATTTTTATGATTAAAAGAATTGTAATTCAGATATGAAAAATCTCAATTATTGAATAATGAATTTCAAAGTAAAATAAATGTAAATCTATATATATTAATACTTTAGATCCGATTGATATTCATATATAATATGCATGAAAAATATATTAAATTATTTTTAAATTTTATGTGATTACTATGGAAAAATACATGAGAAGTTGTATGTATAATATGAGGGTTTGGTTAAAAACCCAATGAATGATCCAATATAATAGGAATATAAGATAAGGGGTAAATGATAGAGATGCACAGGAAAGCAGGCAGAGAGAAGGAAAAGAGAAGACCCACATGCTCATGCTCTGCTAATTAAGCGATGCAAAAAAGCCATAATCAACGTTACAGTCCAAAATGATTCATGAGCAGGACACGTGTCTCATCCCCCTCCCTTCCGGCTGTGTGTGGTCCTCGACGATACTTTTCTTGGCTGCTTGTATTTACCAGCGAATGCGATTCCATTCTCTACATTTCAAAGAAATTGCCCATTCTGTTTTCTTGATTATTCTACCAAATATCCTTTTTTTCATATCATATTATTTAATTTTAATGATAACAAAATGTCAAGCTATATTATTATTATTATTGTTGTCCATGAATCATTAAATTTAAAAGTTTAAACAACTAAATAAAATATATATAAACTTATATCTATTTTATATTGAAATTATTTAATAATAAAATATAAAAATAATTCAATATATCTCTAATGATGATTACATGATAGTATTACGCTTTGATGATATGTATACTATATTGAAATTAATGAGAAAACCTGTTCAACTTTAAAATATAATCCATGATCAGTAAGATGTTAATAATTTTAGTATAACAGAATAGAGGATGGGAAGAAGAAGGAGTAGTAGTAGTAGGTGGCTGATGAGGGAGGTTATGGTTTTTGACCGGACTGTATGAATGCAAGTGGTTGAGAAAGGCCAAGAGACGCGCTGACACGCTGCGCAGGATCACCGAACAAATTGCTGTTTGTGCACCGAAACAACAACACCCCAACTCTCTCTTGCCGCGCAATTTCGCAAAACCACATTTTTCTAGAGATGCTCTTTGTCTTCCTTGGCCTTTTTCATCTCCTCTTATCGCTCATCATTCATGCCTTCACCTCTCCCGATTGTAGATTTCCTCGTCCTCATCTTCTTTGTACTCGTACACTGAACCACGAAATCAACTCAAACAATCGACTACATAAAAAGATAAACATAAATACGTATAATATTTGAAAAATAAAATGAAAAAGTTGAATAGAAGAGTTTGAAAGAACAGGTGGAGAAAAGCCAATTTGAGGTTAGATTGGATTAATTAAATGTAAGGTAAACGTGAAGCAATTAAGTTATTCCGTGAATGATTTTATGGTGTGTTGACTTCCTTCAATTCATGGATGATGGGGGGAAGATTTCAGGGACAAAGAATGGCACATGTAGTCAATTCCATCCATATTTGACTTTTCCTTAAAATACAAAAAAACTAATGTTTATTTTTTTATACAAGTCTTTTATTGTGTCATTTGAATGGATTGATGCGTGGGACATTTTTTTTCTTATTAAAAAATTATGTATAATAACATATTGGATTAATCCATGAAACATAATCGTGTCCTAAATTGGACAAACTCAACTAAAAGGATTCAAGATGGATGTAATTAAAACTAAGATGTAAGAATATATGAATACATACAATTACTTAATTATGTGATGGAAATATCAAGAAGAGAGAAGAAAGTACTTATGAATTCAAATGATTAGCTTTTCATGTTACAGAAGGGGACATGAGCCCCCCCTACCACAAGAGAAACCAGTCGTGCATTCAACGTTTGAGATGCTGTCACCAGTTTTTGTCTTTTTCTAGCTACTTCTCTGGCCGGCCCTTGTTTTTCTCGGGAAACAAACAAACGCAAGAACATAATCTTTTGTTTGTAAAAGTTGCAATTACAGCAGTACAACCATGCCGATGGACGGTCAGCGAATCACTTGCTGGATTTCTACAACTCATTCAACTTCTTCATGTTGTAAATATCCTTACTTTTCTTTCTGTGTTCCCCCCTAAAGAAGTATTATATTATCATTTATTAATTTAGACGTATATTGACATTGATAAAGCGATAAGGGTCCATAAAAATGGTATGGAGGAGGAGGAGGCAGCTCGTGAGTTTGCGTATACAATGGAGCCATCCAAACGACGCATCATGCATAACACAAAACGACAAACCATGATATGCTAGAGGTTTTATAGACAAAGTTAGGGAAGGGATGGAGGTCATTCACTCTTCAACAATGGCAGGCTCTTCTTTTTCATCAGCTTCATCGTTTCCCATAAACCTCTTTTATTTCTCGAGACTAGAAACCACAATTCAAGCTTAAAGCCTACACCCTTCATTTCCCTTCTAGTTGATATAAATAATTGTATTTAATACATTTAAATATGTGTACGATGTTAAATAAATATTTATTTATTTATTTAACTTCAATAAAATTTAATAATTTTCTCATTAATTTGTTAAAAACATGATAATAATTTTTTAAAATAAGAATAAAAAAGATAAAAAAAAATAAAACAAAGGGCAACAATTAATTCCTTATTAAACAATCATATCTTAAAACCAAGTCGATTTAGCATAAAAATAATGAAACCCCATGTGAAAGTACATCAAATTGCCTCGGTTTGATAATAGTGATGCACGTTTCCCTCTCTTTTACTTCAAACCCCTTCGTTCTGATTAAATCCCCCTCATTAATTAACCTTCCCCAACTTGGTTTAAACAATTAATTCGTCCTTATTAACGTTTATATTATGATAAGCAAACGACAAATCAGATGGCCCACATGATCGTTCGCCATCCATATAGAATATATTTTAATTGATTTATCATCCTTATTATTGATGTATATTTTTTAAATTATTTCATATAAAACAAAATATATAATTGTCAACGAAGCACTAAATTATAAACAAAATAAATGAACGTTCAATCATGCAAACTTGTCAAATATTAGATTTGAAAAACTTCAATTATTTGGCAGTTTGCAAGCAAATTGAATGATAATTAATTATGAATAGTTTATTCTATTTAAAATCCATCACTTATTATCTGGTTTTTTTTTTTATTCTTCAAGATTCGAGTATCATTTACGAATTTAAATATGTAAAATAAAAATCAAACGGTCAAAGTTTTCTACATCCAAATATTTGATATGGGAGAGAAGGCTGTCGTTGTCTGACAATTATTCAAACAAGACTGTGGATGAGAATGAGAATGAGATAAACATTGAGATTTCGATCATCTCATTTCAGAGATGAAAATGGGAAAGGAACATTCATCTACCAAAAAAGGAAATTTAAGAAAGAAACGAAAATAGGTGATGTGAAACAATTGACCATTCCGTAGCAAAAAAGTCCTCCTGCTCATTATTTTCCCCTTAAATCGGTCCAACCTTATTTTCTATTACAATAATAATAATTTGCTAAAATTTATATCACATATACTAAATTTTACGAAACTCCTCATTTATCAATAATTCTTTATATTTATTTTATTGAATTTTTATTAAAATTAAATTGGATCGCATTTCTAATATTTTCTTAGTTTTTTTTATATAATTCAAAGATGAGATGATGTATGGAGATGAAAAGATCACATCAATGTAATGCCATTAATACTTTTAAGTATATATTCTAATGAATTATATATGGAACCTAATTGTTCTTGTAAATTAAACATCTTTTTTGTTTACTGATTAATTAAAATATGTTTTATAAATTAATTTAGTAATCTTTGTTATCATTTGAATATCTCACAATCATTTATTTTCCAAGATTAACATCATAAATTAATATTGACTATTTTATTGATTTAAATTTTAATATTTCTATATGTATTTATTATAATAAAAATGTAAAATCAATATGTATATATTACATTTACTTGAAACATTAAATATGAGAAGCTTAAGCTAGAAACATAGGCATCATTGTACGGAAATAATGATAAATATTCAGACAAATAGCTTTTGAGATGATGCATATGTGTGTATATATATATATATCTTGACTTTGGTCTAAATATATTGTTGTCAGTTCAATTAATTAATTTATGCATTTTCACATATAGCTAATAAAGTGCTTCAATTTTAAATTATGTGCAATATATTAAACCCAAAAGATTGCAACTATTAAGAAGCCAATATTTCAACTATATAACTATCAACATGAAACAACAATACATCTATAGAAAAACAATATGTATATATATACCATATATACATATACATATACATATACGTACATATATAAAGTAATCTAGTTAGCAATATACATATATATATAAATATATACGCAGACGTTTTGTTTCTTGTGCATGCATGGAGCAAGAATTTCATTTAAAATGTGATATTTTGATTTGGAACATTCTCAAATTATTTTCTTGCATTCATTGAATATATATTTAATTTTGATTTATATATATCCGGAAGAAATCGTCCGACCCCATATTCTAATTTCTAACACATATGGATGAGGATCTATATCTATATGTGTTACCAACATATATCATTTTTTAACACCTCTTTAAAATTTTAATTTTTTTTTATTCAAATATAATTTTAAAATATTAAATTTATTTACATCATTATTATAATCAATAAATCATCATTGATCATTGCTTACTTGTCATTGTTTAATAAGATTAACCATCAAGCATTAATATATGTATAATGTATATCTTAAATATATTATAAAACATTTGTTAAATCTATGTGTCATGATAGATATAAATATATTTATATTCTATTGATAAATATATATCTTTTTATTTTTAATGAAGAATAATCAATATTATCTACTATATTTATTTAGATTCTATAGTTTACAATGGGGTGTTATGATAATGATAGACATTCATAATACAGTAAAACAAGAATTAAAAAAGTTATAAAAAAGTAAACATGATCTAGTGCACTCGACCCTGATCGATCAACTCCACTTTCTAAATTTCTGGAGTGGAGTAGTATTTAGAAGTGCATTTGTCCAATCTTTCAGGGGCATGATTATTTAAATGAAACAATTAACATAAAATAACGAAGAAATTTAAATTAATGAAGAACTAGAAGCAGGTGAATATGACTAACAACCATGATTCTGAAGGTACGTTGGTAACAGAATTTTATAACATGCTGGGAGTTTTATAATCACCTTTATGTGTGTAGAGTAAAAAATAACCAAAGCTGCCTGCCACCCCCATATTCTCGTCTTAAAATAAGTTCTATCTCTCGCCCATGATTCCAAGAATCTCTCTTCATGTGTAAAATGTTATAGTTCTATGCCATCTGCGGGACTGAAGATGACCGGACCTATTTCTGGTTGATGGGCCTTTGCAGACAACTCATAAGCTCGATATTTTCTTTAAGCCGTCACCCATAAGTAATGTGTACTGTTGTTATGAGAGATTTTCACCATCATGCCACTTGTTTCTTTTACATGCTTTGAATGATTTTCATAATTATTTTAATGAATTAATATTTTTACAACTGGTTTTTCAGTAATGGGCCTGAGAAGTTGGAGTTGTGACTCTAGTGGAACCATCCTTTTCATTTATTTCTTCGCCAAATCTGCCGCATTTTAAGGCGTTAATGTAGGATTGCGCAACGAAGTTTGCAAGTTCTTTTCTTGTTTTTAGGGTTTTAACGCTGACAAACTTGCAGGATCTGAAACTTAAGTTGCATCATTACCTCGTAATTTATAACTTTGTTGCTGTTTAAAGAGAGACATGAGGATGCCTAAAGGGTGCAGAATCTACTTTTACGTGACAAGCATCTTTGTTTTTTGGGTTTCATCAAAAGTGCAGGTTCTCCATCAGCCTTATCTTCGAAAACTTGCTTAGTATTTGTTGATTCGTTATTCAGTACAACTGTTGCTGCTATCATCTTGAAACAATTGGTATAGCGTTTGGGATACAATCTCATATCTAATAAATGAATCGAGTAGCATACTATCAGCCTTGGCATAAACCCATTCCTATCAGTCAAGTGACATATAAATGAAAGAATATGAGCTCTAACACAAGTCAGCTTGATAGGTGAAATGAATTTCAATTTCATCTTTATATCCGTGGAGTTTCACATCTTTATCATCTTGACTTGATAAAATCAGGATAGATTTTGAAGCAACCATGAAGGAGGGAGCAGGATTCTCATCTTCTTGATCGGTACATGTTTATTTGAGTAGTTAGCTATCTTTCTCTATATTTGATGTTTCTTTAATAAAGCTATTTATTTAGGTTATGAAGTCGGCATAGCAATTAGAATCACGTAATAACAAAAAGTGTGTGTGTATATATATATGTATCATTCAGCTATTCAATTCAGCAGTTCTTTCTAAACAGTTCCATTTCGTTAAACGAAAACTGAGATTGCACTAACAGGAAATCACATTACAACACAATAGGAAGCATGAACTTGCGTATTTAATTCAGTAAATCAAGAATCAAATTCCATACGTTCTTAGACGACGCGGTTTAAGGGTAGATCTCGATGAGAGACCTTGGACCCAATATAGGGCTAATCTTATAGTCAGTGAATCCAGCTGCAAGAAACATAGTTTTCCATTGTTTTTCAGTCCTCTGTTTCCCTTTCAAAGTAATCATCATCAACAAATCAAAGCACAGTTGAGCTCCAACCACCTCTTTATCCTCTTTCTCATGTTCAAGGATTATATCTATTACGATCACCTTCCCTCCCTCCCCCCCTGCTTGGAATTGCCTCTTTGCAACACTTCAACAGTTTTATTCATTCCTCGTCATCCCAGTTATGCAAGGTCCACTACACACATGTATAAATTCTGCATCATAACAAAACAACATGAGTAACTTAACTCAACTAAACCCTAGTTAGTATTTGGTTAAAGTGAATTTTATAAATTTTATAAAGTTCATTTATAAATTTGATTTATATTATGTTAATTGATTTGATCATATATTGAAATATAAATTAGGTTTTAGATAAGTATTTTTCTTTCGCATATATAACTTGAGCGAAACTGCATCTGCAGAAGGTACTCCTTGAAACATGTCACCTCCGACGAACTCCAAGTTGTGAGTTCCCTGCCAATTGGCAACCACATCAGGAAGATCAAAGACAATGCATTTGATATCAGGAAGTTCTCAGAAATGTCCATAGCCATGATTCCTTTGCCACCACCCACATCCACCAACGATCTCAAACATCTAAACACCTCTTTGCATTCCCTGGCCAGAATCCTGCCTACTAATTCCGAATCCTTATCCATTGCTTCATGCAACGTTTCAGTGAGTTGAGGTTCATTGGCAATATACTCAAACAACTGCATCCCACTATTTGACTCCAACAATGTAATATTGCGATCATCATAAAACCATTTGCTCAAGGAAAGCCATAAATTGAGAAAAGCAGGATCAAGATTGAGAAGCAAAAGTGGTGCTGAGCTTAATGGTTCGTTCTTTAACATCAGCTTGGCAGCAGGAGTGAGAAGATACTCTTCTTCTTCATTTTCGTTGGTTTGTTTAAAGCGAAAAAACCAGTATGAACCAGAAGGCGCATAAGGTGATGAATGGCATGTGATTTATTGGGATTGATTTGGAGGGTAGCAACCAGCTTGGAAAGAGAGATGGGTTGGCCATGGTTTTTATGGATGATGTCTGCTATCCCTAGCTCAACTGCACATTTTAGAGACATAGAATTTATGAAGTTGAATATGTGATTCCATACATGAGCTTGAGCTCCAACCAGTTCTTGTGCATCGATGCCTTCCTTAACTGAGCTCATGCTTTGCCTTTCTTGTCACTAAATTTTTGGTACATCGGACTCTTTTCCAAGTCCGCAATTATATAGGAATATAAATGGCAAGAAATTATATTTCACTGACAGAAAAAAAGAGCAGTATTTTTAATAATTTATAATAAAAATAAAACATACTACTGATTACTAGAATGATTGCGCTAAATTTTATGGCTCTACGTATTAGGAAGCAATAAGGAGGTCCAAGACAAGGAATAACTTCAATTTTACCTTTGATTTTTTCAACATTATTCTCTTATGATCAAAACGTAAAAGCTTGTCTCTCCTCCTCCTGATTAAATTTCGGGAAGTAGTTTGGCCTGGAATCTTACAGAACACAGTCAATTGATAGCACATAGAATTGATCTTGATCATGGATGCTCTTGGCGTCGCCATTCCCCGGGAGACACTCCTGAGCGCTTGTTCTCTTTTCGTCCTTTTGCAAAAGGATGATGGGCAGTTGTAACATGGATATGTTCACAATTGTGTTGGATGTGTTGGGAACAATCCTTGCGGTGATGTATCAGATTTGGCATGGTCGGAATAAGTTGCATTGGGAAGGGAAGTCTCCCACAGTCTTCCGCACTACCAAGCAAGCTAGGAAGGGTGTTTAAGTCTGGCGTCAGATTCCCACTTCGGAAGGCCGTACAGTTCTTGGAAATGATGGTGTTAGCAAAGAGAAGGCAATCTGAAAGCAGTTCTGGTCGAAATCTGAACTATGCAAATAAGATACCTTCATCAAAAAAAAAAAAAAAAGGGAAGAACAATAACAAACAGAAAATTATTCATCCAAAATTCAGGATGTAAGATTATATTATCCTACGCACTATCAGATGCATGATGCAAAGAATCTAAGTGCTTACAGTTTCTTGAACGGCAGTCATTATTATATTGTAGGAGGCTTTTTCAATTATTAATTTATTCAATTGTATGAAAAATATGAAAGAAAATAAAAGTTATATGTTGAGATAATTTTTGATTAAGTATCAATTGGCATTTAAATGTATATCTTGAAAATTTTATAGAACAAGTGGAACCCATTTCTATCTCCTTATCAACAAGCTTTTAAGAGTTGAGTTGTGAGTGTAGTGGCACGCAGTAGATGTGAGAGCAGGGCCTGGTTTCCATCCCATTCCACACACGCCATATACTCGTGTTCAATCTTGACATGTCTGGCCCGGCCCGGCCAATAATATCGTAACTTTACGTGGACACCGGAGTAAAAACGAGCGACATACGTCCTTTAAATCAATATCCTACTTAAATTTTTATCATTAAAAATTATATAATTATTAATTTACCTTTTCATACTTTATAAAGTATTTATTTATTTATTTTCTATTTTCTCCTTGGTCTATTCTTTCTTTCTTTCACAAATAAAGCTTGACCATCTTTCTTTCCCAATGTAGCTAAAAGAGATGGATAAGAAAGATTTACCATCAAAATTAATTTCATCATATTTAAAAATAATATCTAACTAATTCCCTCTTAAAATTATTATTCAATATATATTTATAATTAAAAATTATTATTTTTAGAGAGAGTGTATTTTCATAATTTGTTTGTAAAGTTTATTAGTAAAATTATTTTAAACGACAGATGCCATCCATACTTGTTTTCCGAAAAACAATGCGCCGCTGACCTAAAAACCAAGAAACCACTTGTTGACGATTTTCAGTGTGACTGAGCAGCGCTGATCCCTGCCGACAAGCTGTCACATGATAATACCATAATGGTTCACAGATACGGACTGTCGGATGTCACTCTCACATAACATCCAATTCAGTAGTTGTTGAATATCAAGCACCAACTTCCCGAGTCTATCTCGAACGTGAGGCTCTGATATTTTATTAAATGATTTTAAAATATTTTTCTTAAATAAATCAAAGAAAATAAAAATGCAGAAAGAACAAAAATTAGGTCCTCGAAGAATCTGGCAAGAAAATCTTAAAAGCTAACATGAAACGCAAAAGAAAGATTTTTATGTTTATTGTGAGAGAAGAGATGTCAACATCGACTGATGGCTTTTGTAAAAGTGCTTGTTTTGGACAATTATTGACCAATTATCACGGATACAGATTCATTATATTCTTACAAGAATCTGTCCATACATAACAAACACATCATTTTTTACACGACCCTTTTCTTTAATTGACTACCAGTTGTCGACTTTCGTGGCTCAGGTGCCCAACTTAAGATTTCTGCCATGTGCCTGCCACCCAATTCAGGGGTTTGTCGCCAGCGATTTTGTTGCTTTTGTAAAACAAGAGCACTCAAATTTGATCACAAAGAACTATCAGTACTTCGATGAATCTGATTGGTCCATCTTTGCTCCCAAAACATGAAACATATATAAAGCTATCATGACACTATATATACACATGTAGCCCAGTGAGAATCAACTTGTCCAGCATATACATCAGTAAACCCTCCAGAACTGAGAATTTTATTATCAATGGCGACCGCGTTCACTGCTTCCGCTGCTACCAATCCACGAAAATATGATGTTTTCTTGAGTTTCCGAGGAGAAGATACTCGTGATAGTTTTGTTAGTCATCTTTATGCAGCTTTATCTCGGCGATCAATCATTACTTTCATGGATAACAGTGATCTTGAGGTAGGAGAAGAAATAACTTCATCGATTTCAAAAGCAATTCAAGAGTCAAAAATTGCAGTTATCGTTTTCTCAAAAGGGTACACTTCTTCTCTATGGTGCTTGGATGAATTTGACGAGATAATTCGATGTAAAGAAACTCGCGGGCTTTTGGTTTTGCCTGTGTTCTATCAAGTCGATCCAACAGATTTGTTGAAAGAGACTGATTTGAATAAATACGATGAAGAGCTCAAAAACCAGCCTGGGAAAGTGCACAGGTTGGAAGACGCCTTGACCAAAGCAATCCGTTTGTCTGCATGGGATTCTCGTGCAATTAGGTAAGTTTTTTTCTTCCCTGCTAGGAAACCTTCTTCATTTCTTCATCTTAATGAAAATCTTCCTCCAACTGGGTCCATATTTATTTGTGATATCTATCTATAAATGAAATGAATTCCTTGAAAAATGTATTCAACTATAGATTGTCTCACTGATACATTCATATTTCCGATGATTTTCTCGGACATTTATCAGGCCAGAGTCCAGACTTGTTGACAATATTGTAATGACTATTTTAGAAAAACTGAAACAAGAACGTGCGACTGATATAGAGGGACTTATGGGAATAGATTCACGCATTCAAGAAATCAAAGAACTATTATCTATCGGATCTTCAGATGTTCGTTTTCTGGGAATTTGGGGTGCGGGTGGTATTGGAAAAACAACGCTTGCCGAAGCTGTTTTTAACCAAATTTCTAGTCAATTTGAAGGATCCTATTTTCTGGCAAATGTTAGACAAGAATCTGAGATATATGGTGGACTAACCCGTTTGCAAGAACAACTTGTTTCTAAGGCATCGATGTTCAAGGATTTCAAAATCGACACGCCTGATATTGGCTACTCATTTGCAGCTAGACGATTGTTCCAGCATAAAATGGTATTAATTGTTGTTGATGATGTGAATATTTCACGACAATTAGAATTATTAGTTGGAAATCATATTTGGTTTGGCTCAGGAAGCAGAATAATAATTACTAGCAGAGACAAGCAAGTGCTTAGAAATTTCGCTGATGATATATATCAAGTTAAAGAATTACTTCACCATGAAGCTCTGCAACTTTTCAACCAGAACGCGTTTAAGAAAAAATGTCCGCCAGAAGCTTACAAAGATTTATCGCAATCGATTGTGGAATACGCGAATGGTGTTCCTTTAGCACTTAAAGTTTTGGGTACGACTTTATATGGAAAGAGCAAACCAGAATGGGAAAGTGCAGTAGAGAAACTTAAAAAGATTCCTCATAGAGACGTACAGAATGTTCTGAAGATCAGCTATGATGGGCTTGATGCAGAAGCCAAGAGTATTTTTTTAGATATTGCATGTTTTTTCAGACGCTCGAATGTGAATTTGGTGAAGAAAGTGTTAGATGGATGTGGGTTTTCAGCGGACATTGCTCTAGGTGAGCTGGTTGATAAATCTCTTATTACTATTTCGGGAAATAAGATAGAAATGCATAATTTATTGCAGCAGATGGGTAAAGAAATTGTTCGGAACGAATCCGAACGTCCCGGAAAACGCAGTAGATTGTGGAATCCTGAAGACATCCATCATGTATTGACCAAAAATATTGTGAGTTACAGCTCTTTATATTTTCCAGAATGTTGGCAGCATTCTGTTTTCCCGGCTGTTATTGTTTGTTCATTGTAATTGCTGTATTATAATGTTTATCCTCTGTTTTCTGTATCAGGGAACTGAAGCAATTCGAGGCATATTCCTTGATCTGTTAAAGATAAGAAAGATCCATTTGAACTTGGATACCTTTGGGAGAATGCCAAATCTCAGAATTCTGAAATTCTACCACTCTGATACATGTGGCGATTATGAAAAAGAAAATAAGCTTCAGTTTTCTCGAAGCCTGAAATATCTTCCTGATGAGCTAAGATTTATATATTGGTACGCATACCCGATGGAATCTTTGCCGGCTA
This sequence comes from Dalechampia spathulata, assembly GCA_948192965.1. Classification (NCBI taxonomy): domain Eukaryota; kingdom Viridiplantae; phylum Streptophyta; class Magnoliopsida; order Malpighiales; family Euphorbiaceae; genus Dalechampia; species Dalechampia spathulata. Next base: position 17,253 of record CANYBF011450736.1, on the reverse strand, counting down.
ACTTTCAACCGATGAATCTCATTTTTCTGAAGTTGCCTCATAGCAAGCTAAAACGTCTTTGGAAAGGAGAAAAGGTAAAGGAAACAAGAAAAACATTATACCCTGGTATATCGACTATGAAATTATGATGTTTAAGAGTTCTGACATGTTCTATCCACTTCTATTTTGTTTCAGGATGTTGAGAAGTTAGTAGAGATGGATATTAGTTACTCCAAAAACCTAACTAAAGTTCCAGAGCTATCTAAGGCTACAAATCTTGCTTATTTGAAACTATGTGGTTGCAAGAACATTAAAAGTCTGCCAAGTGCCATCAATTTGAGATCTCTTAGAACTCTTGATCTCAATGGTTGCTCAAAACTGAAGAAATTCCCAGAAATATCCACAAGCATAGCATCCCTGTATTTGAGCGGGACTGCCATAGAAGAAGTTCCCTCATCAATTGCTTGCCTCAGTCAACTGAATCTACTGGAACTGAATTACTGCACTAAGCTTAAAACTCTTCCAAGCAGCATCTGCAAGTTAAAGTATCTGGAAACCCTTAGTTTGAATGGCTGCTCAAATCTGCAGAATTTCCCAGAGATCAATGAGACTATGGATCGTTTGAAAGTACTCGTCTTGAATGGAACAGCCATTGAAGAGATACCATCCTCTATTGAGCGACTAAAAGGGCTTTCGTCAATTTATTTGGAGAACTGCAGAAATCTTGCCCGTCTTCCAGAAAGCTTCTGTAAGTTGAAGACTCTTTATTGGCTATTTATTGATTCCTGTCCGAAATTGGAAAATCTTCCCGTCAACTTCTCAAATTTAACTAATTTAGAAGTCTTCACAGCCGGTGGATGTAATTTACTGAAATTGCCTTCTGACTTGGATAACGCATCCTGTTTAAAAAAGCTGGATCTAAGCTGCAACAACTTCGAGAAACTGCCTGCAAGCATCGAATGTATTTCTAATTTGCAATGGCTAAACATAAGATCCTGTGAGAAGCTTCGATCCCTGCCAGGGCTTCCACCTTCTCTGACGTACTTAGATGCACATGACTGCAAATCGTTGGAAACAATCAATATTACACCTATACACTGGTCGAAATATACTCGAGCCTGGCATAGAGAAAAATTCGTATTCACTAATTGTCTGAAATTGAACAAAACAAGTTTGACAGATTTTCTGGCAGATGCTTGGCTGTGGATTATGACTGTAGCAGCAATTAGATCGAATATAGAGGTATCTTTCTCACCTTTTTCTTATGTTGACAACGTTTCTGTATTAATGATGTATATAAATTCTGAAAAATATGGGTTCCTGAAATGCAGAATTCATTCAGCATCTGGTATCCTGGAAGTGAAATTCCAAAATGGTTCACGTTCCAAAGTAAGGGAAACTCGATCCTGATACAGCTGCGTCCACGTTTTGACAAGAAGTCGCTCTTAGGATTTGCGTTCTGCGTCGTTATGGAATTTGAGAATAGTTTCGAATACCATAACAATTTCTTCGACATTCATTGTGTCTACCATTTCAAAAACTACCATGGCAAATGCGGCGGGGGCGGAAAATTTTACAGCAGCAGAAGTCATGTATCCGGGAAAGACAGATCCGTTGGTTCAGAGCATGTGATTGTATTTTATGATCCAAATTTTACCGCCATCAAAGCCAGTGAGCTGTCCTACAAAGAAGCCGTATTCACATTCTACGGGCCAGACAATCAAAGCCAATACTGCGAGGTGAAAAGGTGCGGAGTTCGTCCCCTATATACCCCAGAATTGGACAATCAATCTTTCATTGCAGCATCTAGAACACATTAGGCTAGTGTCCAAAGTTGTACCGCTTTGAACAAAATGATGATTTGGCTCGGCTGTTAATGGGATTTGTCTACTACTTACGATACAACGAACATATTAGGTTCGTGAAATGTCGTAATTGCTCTCACATCATTAGCAGCTGTTGCTTTAATTCTTTTTGCTAAGTCAAACCAGAGATAATAATTACACTCCAAAATTGCACAATTAAAGAAGTAGTTCTTTTCATTTTTCCTGTAATATGAAATCATTGAAATCTAAAAGGTTGAGTCAGACAAAATCCTTTAGTTGTTTTAATTCAATTTATTTATCATTAACTGCAACTTATTTTCATCTCTTACTTGAAATCTTAATCAAAGCATTATAACTTGCTACTTATCATCCTCCCGAGGTATCCTCCTGATTATAAGATTTTCCCGCATGACAATTGCTTTTCTTTTAACTAGCTTTTCTCCAGCTGGCTGGACTTGATATTGCAACTGCACCTCCACCTACTCACCAATAGTAATAACCCCTTCGATTTCCAAACTAGATCGAAGCGTAAATTGACATTGTCAAGGGTAGAATCCAAGGCCTTGAAAGAAACGCATTCACCATCGAACCATCATTGAGGACATAACACATTTACAAATCGGTTCAAATCCAGCTAATCCCATTTTAGCAATAAATCAGTGATATGAGTCATTGCTAGAGAAAACAAAAAAGAGTGAGAGGGTTGTTAGAAACCAAACTTGCAAGGCAAGCTACTCATTCTATTTTTCCGCTTTTTGGTTTGGTTGGATTTCTTACACTTCAATCCATCAAAACATGGAAATCGTGCTTCTTCTCGCAGGTCTTGAGCAATGTGGTGACTTGCATTCGAGACGGTGCGTTGTGTCTCCATCTAATTGGTCAGGCGGTAAATCAAAAGCACGAATCCACATAATTTCCGTGAGTGACTCTACCATAATATTTGATGTAGTAATTATAAGTAATCATTTAGTAAATAAACCAAGCGATCCATGCGTGCTATTTTTTCTAAGCCTAATAGATTTTTTATGTTAGCCCACATGAAAATTCAATAAAAACATGAATTTACAATAAAATAATACAGCAAAAGTAGCATGTTGGAAGCATTACGTGGAATGGTGGATTCTATCCCACGTCGAAACCATGACAGAAAATTCCTCTTAGTCTGAAGGGAAAATCGTGTCAAAACATGCGGTTAATTACCTTGATTAGCATAAAAATATGTACCACTACTTTGCTACAACCAAGTCCAGATTCACTTAAAAGATCAAAATCAGGATACTGAGTAATAGATTAGTTGAATCATTAAACTTGCCTCGCATGTTTAATCACGTTCGATAATAAAAAAAAGGGGTTTCACCGCATGATTACTATTAATACGTGCAAATGAAGTGATAATATTTTACACTTGTAATTAAGATGAAATCCCCAAGTTCAAATACGATCCTGCCTAAATTATTTTTATAACAGGAAAAAATGTTCCAATATCTCGCTCAAGATCATGACACGTAATGTCGGGGGTTTGGCGCCTCGCTTCAAAATGGGACTGCCCTGTCACAAATTTTGGCGCCAAAACTGCCATTAACGGTCAATAAAGCAAAAGTCCCGACTTTAAAAAGACTTGGCGGGATTTTCTAAGAATAGAAGATAATTCTTTTATTTGGGAGCTACCGCCATGAAAGAATTCCACGTCATTAATGAATCCAAAGGGTAAAAGTGGCCCCCCGCTTGCTTTTATCTCAGTGGACATTTTCCCGTGATGATTTCCCCAGTCACCGCCGTGCATTGGGTGCCCCCACCACCATCACACTGTTTATCGCCAAAAATGTCAGGCGACTTAATTGCAATTCAAAACTGCCGCAATTTCACCATAAAATACCGCAGCAAAGAATTTATTGCCGCATCGTGGAGGGGGTCCTCATCGTGTCAAAATGATGGAGCGATAAACCGCCTTACCTGTACTTGAAGCAATAGTTTCTTTTTTTATTCACATGTATTCGAATATTAATTTAATTATTAATATTTTTGAATATTTATGTCAAAATTAATTAAATCAATTGGAATTGGAAATAAACTGAAAACGTGTCTTTCTGACAGGACTGCATATGATTGTGGCAGAACTCAAAGATCAGGAGGTGGGTTATGGGCAGCATATCATCCATCAATCAGAGTTCATGATTTCAAACCAACATCCAAACTTGCATATTTTATAAAGGAATTTTTTTAATAAATTCAATAAACTTTTTAAAATGTAAATTACAAATTAAAATAATTATTAATTTTTGATAATCTATCGCACTTGATATTTTTTGTAACTATTGAAACTAAAAAAATTTCATCCATTACCGAAGGTATACCCTCCACTACTACGTCCTTTCATGCCCCCGATCCAATTAAATGCAAACACGTGGCCCATTCCTCCGTAAATAACATCCTAAATCATACCTCAATTAAAATTGAATCATGTGTAAAGAAAGAGAATAATCTATGGTAATTATTACAATTACCAGATCATTAATTTTTGTGAGTTTAAATATAAGGTTTTCTGGATATTTGAATAATCACTTTAAAAAAAAAAAAAAAAGGAATGGAAATTTCAATAAATGAAAATTCTGAATATAAAATATATATGAAAGGAATAATTGAGTCCAAGTTGATTGTGCCGGCATTTGTTACATTGAGGTGTAAACATAATACGACAAAGCAGTGAATTGTATGAAAATGCATGGATTCACAGGTTTAATTAATATATAAAAATAAAATAATTTTATTAAAATAAATAAACTTAATTTATATTTAAATTGAATTAATTGTATTTTTTTTGTGCTGAAGGCGGTCATGACCTTTGCTCCAAACTCATTTCGGATTCGTTCTTCGAAATCGTAACTATTGCGTGCACACGAATTGAGTTCAAATCACGCAAAGGACAGAAAGAGACACGACAAAAGAAAGAAAGACTACAACGTGGCAATCCAGCTGGACATTACACTTGGCAAATAGGTATTAGATCGGACGAATATCAAACGGAATTCACAGGGGTAGAATTGTCCAGTACTTGGTTTTGCTTCCAATTCAAATTAATTAACTAATTAAAGAAATAAATAAATCAAAATTGGAAATATAAAAGGACATGGCAGGACGGTCCAAGAGAAAGGCATGCTCCGCATTTTCGGAGCCAGATAAAGATAAAGAGCAAGAGGGAGAGATCAAGTTTTAGTGAGAGAAAACGCTTTAACACTCGAGAGAAATAAACCAAAGGAAGTAAATTTGAGAGAATTGTGCAGTTGGGTTTCATTCATTCTGATAACAGGTATCTTCTTTGGTGATTTGGGTCTTGATTTGTGGGCTGAAGATACATAAATTAGCTACTGGGGTTCCATTGTAATTGCAGTGAAGTCTTAAGTGGGTAATCTTATTATTATACAAGAAATGGAGTGGAGTGCTTATTTGGATGAGTATGAAAAGCTCGTTATCAGGATGACTTCTCCCAGGTTTGTTCCATTCTTCTTCTACTGTGAAGAGTACGCCCTGATTGTTTCTCACGGATTTGCCAAGTTTCTTGAAGAATAATCGAAATTTCTGAAACTGCAAATCTTTTCTTTCCATTTTCACAGCTAATTTTGTTGTTTCAAATCCTCCCTTTTATTATCAACCCATTTCAAACAATTCATAGAAAATCCAAGATTTTCGAGGAGATATTCAAGTTGGATTTCTCCGATAATTTCTTCAATTTCCTTACATGCGCACCTCCATTCCCATACGAAAATAATTTGTTTTTCAGAGAAATATATGAAAACGAAAACATTCCCTCTGACCTGAGCTTCCTCTGTAATTTTTGCAGGGTTGTCATCGATAATGCCGTTTGTCCCACTGCAACTGTTGTCAAGGTAAAAAAATTTCATCTTTCTGTTCAACGAAACTACCCAATAATTTCCTTTTCAACTGAAAGTGAAATCCGTTTGTATTTTTTCGCTTTAAATGATTGACTGACTGAAAGTTTTTTTTACTTGTTTTTATTTGTTTGGTCTTTCAGGTTGATAGTGCTAGGAAACATGGAAACTTGCTTGAAGCTGTTCAAGTTCTTGCAGATCTTAACCTTTCAGTTAAAAAAGCTTACATCTCTTCTGATGGAAGATGGTTTATGGATGGTAAGTGAACATAATTTCACTTAAACAAAAAAAAAAAAATCCTTTTTGTATTCTGGTTACCTTTGTTAATGACTTTTTTGGTCTCCGGTTCCATTCTTTTCACATATGCAGTTTTTCATGTAACTGATTTGAACGGAAATAAACTCACTGATGAGAGCGTTATTAACTACATTGAGCAGGTATTTATCGTTTTCACTCCGTTGCAGGAATTTTTTTTGGATGTTTGGAAACTGACGAGGATTTTAATGTTTGTCATATTTACAGTCTCTTGGTACAATTCACTATGGCAGAACCCATGATTTGAACGGCTCGACAGCATTAGAACTAACCGGTACAGACCGAGTTGGCCTCTTATCCGAGGTATTTGCAGTGTTAGCTGACCTTCAATGCGATGTTGTAGAAGCAAAAGTTTGGACTCATAATGGTCGAGTCGCGTCAATGATTTATGTAAAAGACTGCAATACGGGGTCCCCCATTGAGGACAAGCAGCATATTGCCAGAATTGAGGCTCGTCTAAGGAATGTTCTTAAGGGGGATGATGATGATAGTCCAAGCGCAAAAATATCTGTCTCTATGGCAGTTACATATCCAGAGAGAAGATTGCATCAAATGATGTTTGCTGATAGAGATTATGAACGGAAACCTGTTATCCGGCATGGTGCTGATTCTCCATTGGTGACAGTACAGAACTGGGTGGAAAGAGGTTACTCTGTCGTTAACGTCCATTGCAAGGATCGAATGAAACTTCTGTTCGATGTGGTTTTCACGCTGACAGACATGGAATATGTTGTGTTTCATGCTACAATCAACACAGCAGGGGACAAGGCCTATCTGGTAATATTTGCTCACTTCTTAGTTTCATATCTACGTACAAAATTACCATGCGTTCAATTATTGACTTGTAACTTGTATTTCAGGAATTCTACATTAAACACACAGACGGAACCCCAATTAGTTCAGAGTCCGAGAGGCAGCGGGTAATTCAATGCTTACAAGCCGCTGCTGAGAGAAGAGCATCAAAGGGCTTAAGGCTAGAATTATGCGCGCCGGATAGACAAGGCCTTCTAGCCGATGTGACGAGAACGTTTAGAGAGAATGGCCTTAATGTGACGATGGCTGAGATATCCACCACTACAGAAATGGCTCAAAATGTTTTCTACGTGACAGATGCAGTGGGTAATCCTGCAGATACTAAGATAGTCGAATCTGTTAGACAAAAAATCGGATTTAGTAACTTGAAGGTGAAGGAATTGCCGGAAATGATGTATCATCAAGAGGCAGAAAGGGAAGAGCAAGGTGTAGGCATGGCAGGAACAGTGTTGTTGTCACTTGGAAGCCTGGTGATGAAGAATCTATACAATTTGGGGTTAATCAAATCATATTCTTAAAAAAGTAAAGAGGACAAAAAGGCATATTCTTTGCTTCAGATTTGGGAATGGGATTGTTCTTCTTTCTTGTATATATGGCAAAAGGGTGGGAATTTGGTGATAAAAGTAGCAGCAGCAATATAGCAATGGTATAGAAAAGAGAGAAATCTTATCTAAGATGGAGCTTTATGACCATATTTACGAACTTTTCTCATCTCTGAAACTGTAAAATTCATCCATGTGAACATGATCCGATCAACTTTGGACTGAGAGGAGATACTTTCCGACGCAAAAAGTGGATCCATGCTGTTTTTTGTAACATTTTTCTGGTCTGAAAGTAAAGATTATGAAATTCGAGAAAGGCAGAAGAGATGGGCAGAAAGGAAAAGGTGGAAGGTGAGGATGAAAATATTAGAATATTATCATGCAAGTGGAACCACCATGTAGTTTGTAGTACATCACCATTTCTTCATATTTAATGTTAGATGGTTGACTTTACTATTTTCTATATTCATTTTAAAAAAAAAAAACTTATATTCATCTTACACAAAATAAATTAAATTAATTAATTAAACTATATGCTAATAGCTACAAATGTTGATTATGCTTTTCTCATACATAGATGGGATTCCAATGGTTCTTTCATCTTCTTATGCCAAAGTAACCATCTTTATGTTGTAGAATCCAATTTCTTTTGCTAAAAGTTATTGCAAAGCTTGAGTAGAATCGAAGACAATCTAGAAAAGTTCTCTGAATAATATATTGCAGAAACCTTCCTACCAGAATCTGTTCCTTGGGAATTTCTTCTAAAGTCAGCTTGAATGTTGATTTACCTGAGATTATATGCATATGTATATATATACATAAGATGTACCCATGTGGCCTTAACATCCAAATTCAAATGCTTTCCACCCCATTCTTAATATTCCACAGACGATTATGTATTAACTTGATGGCTCTCTTTACCCTTTAATGGTAAGAAGATATTATTCTTGGATCTGGTTCAATATTATTTGATTGTGGTAACGTATTAATTCAGTTTTAATTTGAATATCTCTTTCTAGATTTCCATTTTTTATAGGTTTAGTTAAGAAATGAAATGCTGCAATGGATAATTAGGAGTAGCTTTGCCTGTTTAATCATCTTGTACGTTGTTGTTTCGTACCATTAAGTAGCAGACTGACAAGGATAAATCCAAACTATCCAACTGGTTGTGGGTTGCATATAGCCAAGGAATCCGACAAGACCCACTGCGTGGATGTCTTCAATAATAATAAACAAGATAATAATTATTCAAGGGTTGCCTGAGAATCTATAAATTACTTCCTTTGATTGAATTCTTCTAGTGAAACTGCAAATAAAGAGAGTATATTATTTTAGAAAATCAATCTCGTTTAAGTTTATAAGAGAAATTCACTGGAAATTTCCGAAGGACGACCTTTGGTAAAACTATTAATATTAATAATCAAGGTGTTATGAAGTAGTGATTTTCAAGAAAGAATATTACTATTATAGATGTATATATTTATATACCCACACATATATCATTGATCTCTTATTCTTTTTTTATGGGTGGAAACATAATGATTATATAATGCTTTGGTATTTCTAGTTAATTAATAATATACAAATAGACGGGTGAAGGCAGGCTAGCCTGCGATGAATTAGGCAGCAACTCCTGTATCGTTTCCCCCTGCAAGCATCATGGAGAAAAGTGAATATCCTCACGAATATGTCGAGACCATTAGATGATTATTTAATCAATTTGACTGCCATAGGAAAACAATTTCCAAGTCAAACACCTTGTTTTAATCACTAAGCCAAGTAAGATATTCAAGGTTGGAAACAATGTCAAGTTTATTAATCAACATCATAATCATATGGTAAGTTAGAATGTGAATGGAATCCAAATAAATGGTTGCATTTGGAATTATGTATCAGTTAAGAAGTTGGTATTATGGGAAGGGAGATGACGAGAAAGTGGATTTCTGACCTTATTAATATCATTACATAATAAAAAATAAAATCCGTTTTTTTACAATCACTTCAATTGTATTGATGTGATGCATCTTGATAAAAAAGAATGCAACCAGCTGACTGCTAAAGAGCTTCCCACTTGAAAGCTTCCTATTTAGAAAGAACAAATGACTTACTACTGCCACATTGTACAAGCCAAGATAATCAAGGAAAGGTATTTGTAAGACCCTTCTCCAATCCCCCTAGCATATCTCAGTTCAAACTAAAGTCGGATTGGAAACAATATTCAAGACCCGAGTTAAATCGAGTTGTATGATAACTCAACTGATTAGTTGAAGAGAACTTGCTTACATATTGAAAACATCAATCAAGAAGGAAAGTGCTTATCAAACATGTCAACAACAAAGTAGCAAGTTTGGATACATACATATTGTAAAGAAGGAAATAGATAAAGAAATGAATTAAGCAGGCTTCTCATACGAATTCTGGTCTCTGAACTCAGCAATAGCACTTCGGATCATTTCTGCTACATGGGGTTGCACAAAAAGATGTGTGCCATCCAAAACATGGATGATAAACTTCTGTGATGTTGGCAGGGAAGCATTCATATTGATTATAAATTGTGCCATGGGTATATCACTGCAAATATCAGTATATTTCAGTATCCAAAGTGGGTAAAGCTGCAAACTTTTTTGCTCATGCATAAATTAGCCGTTCACAAAACTAATAAATGAATTACTCGAAATGAAAATTCATCAGGCTAATTGCAAATACTTACCAGGATATAAACAATCCTTTAGTGGCATTCACCATCTTCTATCAGCAATAAAGAAGCTAATGCACCAAAATTAATGAGCATAACAAAATTCTTATCATTCCTACTCATAAATATAAACATGAAAGGGGACATACATTAAAGGTCATCGTTTTGAATACACATCTATATAACGCTAGAGAAAAAAAATGCAGATATGTATGTTGGCATCCGGTGTTTGATCCGTGTACCCAGAATCAGATAAGCTAAGTGAAAAGATAAAGAAAGAATTTGCATCGGATCTTGTAATCAAGATAACAATGTTAAATTTCAAAAATTGATCTTGAAATTAAAAAACATTAAAAAAGCACCTTCGTACACTGATCCCACCAGAATGTTTGATCAGTATCGCAAGCAAAAAAACTCAATCGAGTTGGTACAAAGAGCAAAAAATCGGTATTAAACATTTTATCTCATTACCAAATATATAAAATTTGATTTTAATAGGAAGATGAACGTGGGTTCAAACGGGAATTACTTTCAGATTATAAATTGAAATAAAGAAACTTTACCTCAGCAGAAGAATTTTATCGAGCAGATGGTTAGCGCGGTAAAAAGAGCGAGCAACGAGCAGAGAATGACGGCGGAAATAGATGTTATGTAGGCCAAAAGATTCAGTTTCCGGGAACTGTATTGAGAGATCAAACAAAAGGAACTAGAACAGGCTGAAACTCAAAAATCAGCAATGCCCTCCATGTATGTACCCGAAACGGCGTAGTTTTGTGCAGAGCAAGTGAAACGTTTCGTTTTAATATAAAAAGAATAGATTATATTAATATTAAAATTAATTAATAGTTTGAGCTAAATTAGTAAATAGTTTTATTAAGGCATGGGTTTCACTAATATCTCGGCTTTGAAATGGGATTGATTATTAATAGAATAATATTAGTAATATCATTTAATTTGATATAATAATATTGATAATTTGAATATTAGAAATATTAATAAGGTTAATATTTATATAATAATATAAATGTTAAAAAATTAAAGAAAACTGAATGAAGGATATGTGTTCAAAGAACAAGCATCAGGAAATACACCTGTCATTCAGCACCTCTCTTCACCTCCTTCAACCCTCCATAAATAGAACCCTGCAACTCGATCCACACCAATAACCGCATCTGAAGGACACTACGATGCACCGTTTCAAGCCTATCATCAGAAACTACCACTCTCTCAACAATACCACCGCCACCTCTTTCCTAAAATCCCGTTCAGTAGTCCGGTTCAGCGGTCCAGATACCATCAAATTCCTTCAAGGTCTATTAACAAATGATGTAAGAAAATTCGATGGAACACCTCGCGAAACCACGTCGTTTTTACCCACTCCGAATTTAGCTGCTGTATCTGTGCCTGCTATGTATGCTGCGCTCTTGACTCCTCAGGGAAGGTTTTTGTACGATTTGTTTCTGTATAGACCCACGCGTGTTGGTGAGAAGCTCAATAGAACCGGGTCCGGACCCGGGTCAGAATCGAATGGGTCCGTTGAATTATGGGCTGATGTTGATACTTCGGTTCTAGATGAGTTGTTGCACACTTTCAAAAGGTGGGTGAATCTTTTATTTGGCTAATTATTTGTTACGTTAATGAATACATTACGCTGCTATTGTAACCTGCGATTGTTAATCTCTTTTTTAATGTTCTGATCATCTTTTTGCTTATGTCGCTATGTTCTGTTTAAATTTAAATGTAACAGTAACTTTTTGCAGCTTCAAGCTCCTTGCTTTACTAATCGTGTTTCAGTTGGAGAAATGCCCTGATATTAACTGGAATGAAAAAATTCTACTTGCCAAATAGGGAATTGGGCCTCGGATGAAATGGCATTCTTGGTATAGGCAGTAATTTTGCTGGTTTTCGTTATCGAAGGGGACTAATTCTTGTCTAGGTGTTAGTGCCATATATGTTTGCTTACTCGTATTGCGCCGTCGTCTTAAACTTCTATGTTTTATTTAACGCGATTTCTCGGTATTAACTTGAGAATCTTACTATAGTTTTAATTTTTTCTGTTACCAATCTATCCTTTCATCGATGGCTCCAACTTCTGATCAGTTGTTGGTAAAAATTTGCTCAACTGATTGGCCTGTTGATGCCTTCTTCTTATATACTCCGTTCCTCTTCCTTTTCTTTCGTAGATCAAGGAAAAACTTGAGTGCTATTTAAATGATGCAGATACCGTTTAAGGTCAAAGGTTGAGATTGAAAATGTGGCTGAACGGTTTTCATGCTGGCAGCGCTTTGGTGGGAAACTTGTTGAGAAATCCACGCACGAAGAAGAAGAACCAGAGGCAGATAGCGTTGGTTGGGGCTCTAACGTTGATCGTGCTGCGAGTTCATCTACACAAGGGGATGATTATGGATGGCAGTGGTTTAAGGATCCTAGATTGGATTGTCTTGGTTTCCGTGGAATCTTTCCATCTAATACAACACGTGAGTTTTTGGAGCTTCTGTTGCTCGTAAAATATTCACACGCTCATATCAGCACATGACCTACGGGGCTGAAAAATCTGTTATCAGTTTTTAAGTTCTTATTCACAATGATTTGGTTTGTTGCAGCACCTTTGGTGGAGGTTGACAAAGAAACAGATGAGAAAAATTACTTCTTATGGAGAATAGAGAATGGAGTTGCTGAAGGTTCGACTGAGATTCCAAAAGGTTCCTCCTCTTTCACGAGCTTAAGTGATGCTTTAATGTGATGTATCATAGATTTTGTGATTTCCCGGTTCCTTCTTTTGGATGTGCGATGAAGTTCGTTTCATACCTCAATATGCCGTTGTGCCGTTTAACCTTGAGGTTGTTATGCTGTTTAGGTGAAGCAATGCCGCTTGAATACAATCTTGCCGGTTTAAATGCAATAAGCTTTGACAAGGGTTGCTATGTTGGCCAAGAGCTTATTGCTCGTACTCATCACAGGGGTGTCATCCGCAAACGATTGCTTCCCTTAAAATTTCTAGATAATGCTCAGAGAGGTAATTTTATGTCGCTCATGGCTTCTGCTATGTGTATTGCTTTTGCATAATCTAAGCAATCTTTATAATATCTATTTTAGAGGTAGAGCAAGAAGTTTCTCCTGGCTCAGAAGTGATAGACTCTTCATCCAGCAAGAAGGTTGGGACTGTGACAACTACACTTGGCTCTCGAGGCCTTGGTGTTCTTCGATTGGAGGGAGCATTTAAAAACTTGGTTTCTTTGACTATACAAGGACATGACAGTCTAAAAGTTGAGGCTGTTAGACCAAAATGGTGGGATGCTGAATGGTTTCCAGAACATCAACAATATAGTGCAGCTGGTTAGAATATTTTCTTTAGAAGGCAAGGTTGTGTCCTTGCGGACTTGAACAATCCCGCTTATTATTGGTTTCCTCTAGCAGTGCAGGTAGGTGAGAGAAACATGTATATTTCACTCTTAATCTGTTGGGATTAAATAGGAGGTTGAGAGAAACATGTTGTAATAGTCCATCATCATTTACTAACACAATTGAGTCATTCTGAGAGCTGAGTTCAGCGGCCATTTTGCTCGTCCAATTTTATGCCTGCTTATCAAATTATTAGTACGAACAAGCAAAAATTTATACGCACTGCCTTCTGCTTACCTTTATTATCATTTCTTGCAACCGTATGGTTACCTTATTCGCCATCTAGTTCGTTCATCCAGTAATTTGATGTGTTATGATATTTGCTTTTTTTTTTTTTTTTTTTCTTCTTTTGTTGGGTTTCAGTTTCACCTTTCTAAATGCTGAGAACCTTTCTTCTTGTTTATCGTTGTCATCCAGTCTCTAACTGGAGGTTCCGTGTGGCATGTTATTTCATTATTAATTGGTAATTTAGGAACGCTCTGTACTTGTATAATCTTGATGAGGATACTAGGAAGCTTGTAGTTGCAGTATGAGCGGGCGTTCGTCAATGAAGAATTGCATGCATAATGATCCTAGTGCTACAAATCCCATGAACTACTCGTAAGCTTAAAAATACCATAATCCTTGGAGGAATTTGTCAAACGACTGGGTCAGTTGAATTGCATTTGGGTTATAAATCTCTGTTATGATATTTTTGTTTGGAATGCTTTCTGGGAAAGATGGAAACCGTGTACCCCTCAGTCCTGCTGATTGACCGAGGCTCATATTAGGCCGTTGGCCTGGGGCTACCATTGTTGATCGCTATGGAACACTTGAAACGACCCCTACGTTATTTTTCTACACATGTTTAGGTTTAAGTGAATTCTTGATGAAATTTTTAATATTAAGTGAAATCCGCATTTTATTGTAATTTTTCGGAAAAGAATAAATTAAAAGGAAAACTAGAAAAGGAAAGTTGGCCCATGAGCCCATTGAAATTTTAATGATCTGTGTGAGCCCGGTACTACTCGAAGTCGTTTCGTCCGTTTCTATTCGACGACGTCGTAGCCCTCCAATGATGCAGTTCTATTCGTCGTTTCCTGCAAACTCGTTAAATCACGCAACCAAACCTGCGCCATAGGAGAAGTAAATAACAGAGGGAAAGGAGGAAAAACATTATTGTGTTTTGGACCCGATTCCGTTGGGAAGAAGTGATGGGCAAGGATCTGAGAGATGAGCAAGTTTCATCGATGAGAGAAGCGTTCACGCTTTTCGACTCCGACGGAGATGGGAAGATCGCACCCTCTGAATTAGGAATCCTGATGAGATCTCTCGGCGGCAACCCAACCCAAGCTCAACTCAAATCAATAATAGCGGAAGAAAATCTAGCATCACCGTTTGATTTCCCCAGATTTCTTGATCTCATGGGTAAGCACATGAAAGCAGAGCCGTTTGATCGACAGCTTCGTGATGCGTTTAAAGTACTTGATAAGGAAAATACCGGTTACGTTTCTGTTGCAGATCTGCGTCATATTTTGACCAGTATTGGTGAAAAATTGGAGCCTACTGAATTCGATGAGTGGATCCGGGAAGTTGATGTGGGGTCCGATGGGAGAATCCGATATGAAGACTTCATTGCTAGGATGGTTGCTAAGTGATGCCATGGTCTGTCCTTGAATCTAATTTCGTTTGTCGGAATTTGGTTGTTTGCTCTTTCTTCTGATGTTTGGGGGGTTAGGGTTTGTTTGGGTATTTTGGTGGTGTTCACTGTTCTTCTAATTGTCAAGAAATGCTAAGTTATCTTTTGATCTGTGTTTATAATGTGTAGTTAATGTATTGAGTGTTTCCTGCTGTATCTGTGTGTTTCGGGAAATTAATTGCAGCCATTGTACGTGGGGAATTAATGATTTTTTGCTGTTTGAATTGACCTGATAATGTTATTTGCATCAGTTATAAAACTACCCCTATGTTCCTTAATTGCACGGGATCTGTTTGATATAATAATGGTTTTTCATGGCTATGGGAAGAAGGGCTATTCTACCATTACAATCTATTTTCCTGAAATGATACTGGATAATGGTGCTTCTAAACTGGTAAGATTGATGTTGATCATCGCTATGTTATTTAATGCGTTTCAGAGAATAATCACGTGGAAAGGTGGAAATATTTCCTCGAATGCAGGATTTGTGGTTTTTATATTCAATTAACACAGACAAAGGTGTAGGGCTCGTAGTGTCATTTGCTGTAAGATCTTTTATCAGTATAATGAAAAGAAAAGGGGAAAAAAACCAGGATCCATCAAAATATATTTTTATAAAATGATTAATAAAATTTATATAATTAAAAATTCATTAATTATTGTAAATTATTTTTATTTTGATGAAATATATTCGATTTGTAATTATGATTATTTATTTAATTATTTCTAATATTATTATCATATAAAATATAAAATATCTATATATAATATAGTATATCATTAAACATTTATGCTATTTAAATAATGTTTTTAGAGTTGTATAAGATTCAAAGTATCTAACTGAGTTTGATGCCTTATTGATTTGGATGCCCTTATTTAATAATGGTTGACAACTAAGCATAAATTTTAATTATCTTTTTAATAATTTTTTGTGATTAACTCTTTTTATCGTACATCATTTTTATTGTACATATGTACCAATGAAAATAAATATAAATTATATTCCCTTTTTCTTGTAGCAATGATGTGTAATATGATAATAAATGTAATTATGAATTACATTCCTCTATTTTCTGTAATTTCATAATTTCTTTATGATCACACCAGTCTTTATATATGATTGTGTATAATTTATCTTGAGTATATTTTCAATCATTTATTTTTTCAATATATCTTTATATTTTTTATGTTTTTTGTATTCTTTGTATTTGTATCACATTCATATTTAAATATATTAGCATCACCCTTATTTTGTCATATATATATATAATTAAACCTCCCTTATTCCTCTGAGATATCATGCTAATGTAGTATGATGCATGATTTTATCATGTATGCATTTATATAATAATAGTGTAGTTATAAATCAACAACATTCCAAATATATTAATATATTACATAAATCAATAACATTTCAGATATACGAATATTATAAATCAATAACATTTCTGTTTTTACTTTGTCTTTATCCGAACGTGAAACAGGAGTTGTAGTCCTTTTATCTTCCTCGCTTGTTATACATGAATAATATAATTGTTCATATTCACATGTATGCTATGTATACACACCTTTTTAATAAGCACCCATATTCCATTTAGCATGAATATTATCATTTTTATTTACTTAAATATACGATTCATATATTAGCTTATATGTACAAGGTTTGCTTTGGCTTCCTCTAGTTGGTAAATGTTTGAATAATTGAGACCCCCTTACGATCTTAAGATTATTTGATATAAGCTCACTTGGTAACTTGTCATGATGTTGCGTCAATTGATCAATCATTTTAGCTAAAGTTTGTGTCACTAACAATTCCTTAGTTCAATCAAAATGTATTTTAACTACTTTAAGCCTCTACATTAGATTCACGTGTGTCTTTAAGTGATGGATATTAAATTTTCTGCTATTTACTTTCTCCTCCCTACAACTGAATTATGACATGGAATATATGATCCAATGAGATCCCTTATGCTTTCTCATATGAGTATTCCCACTTGCATCATATGATTTGGTTTATTGGGTATCATGCAGTGGTGTCACCCTAGCTATAGGTGAGAAATTAGCATTCTCGGGTAGCAGCTAATTACATCTCTGGTCATGCCTTCATATCTTAGGA